>CM070652.1:30982192-31282192 GCA_036346575.1 Dendrocalamus sinicus | reverse complement strand
TAGAGGAAGGCGCCATGCGGCAACCGTCTACTTTGTCTCGAAGCTCTCCAAGGTGCCAAGACAAGATATCACGGAGCTTGAGAAGCTCGCGTCTGCGCTCGTCATGGCCTCCGGAAGCTTCGGCATTATTTTACGCTCACCGATCACGTACCTTCCTCATTTCCCACGCGAGAGATGCTACACAACAAGGAGTCCACGGGCGCATCGGCAAATGGGCTCTGAGCTCGCTTCCTTCTCCTTGACGTATGCTTCGCGACGGCAATCAAATCCCAAGTCTGGCGGATTTTCTCGCCGAATGGACCCCGCCGCCCAACCCGGGCGCCACGATGATCCCGTCTCGGCGCTTACAATCGGCGGAGCTTACGGCGTCGCGGTGCGGCGTAGGGGCGGTGATCGCCACGCCCGGGACGCGCGTTCTTTGTACTCGCGCGCATTGCCTTCCCGCCACCAACAACACGGCTGAATCGAGGCACCGCTCTTTGGCTTGGCGAAGCTCAAGGCAATCGGCGCGAGCGGGTGTTGGTCCGCACCGACTCGCGCTTGGTGGTGGCCATGTGGACAAGTCATATCAAGCCAAGGACCGAGTTGGCCAAGTACCTCGCGGCGGTGAGGGCGAGGAAAGGCACTTTGGGTGTCGCTCATCAAGGCCATCCCCGTCGGAGAATGAGCAAGCCGACGCCCTCGCTAAAGCGGCGGCCAGCCGCCCCCGAGGGGCGTTCTGAATGTTAGCAAAGCGGCCATCGCCAGACAACCGGGACGCGGCACTCGTCCATCGCATTGATCGGCGGAGATTGGCGAGCCCATCTTCAATTTCTTGCGAGCATCGCGGCCCGGAGGACTCCTGCCGAGCTGCGGCGCTTGCGGCACCGCGCACGGTCCTTCGGTGTTCGAAGGATACTCTACAAGAGAGGGTTTGCGCACCGCTCTGCGCTACCTCTCGATCGAGAAAAGGAGCTCTTGGCGGAGATCCACGCGGGCGTATCTGGATCCCACGGCACCAAGGTCATTAGTCGGCAAGGCGTTCGGGCAAGGCTTCTCTTGCCGATGCCATCACCGACGCCCGAGACCTCGTCCGTCGGTGCCAAGGGTGCCGATGGATGGCGCGCATCATCCGCAGCCCTCGACGAGCCTCAACCCCATTCCCCCGGTGTGGCCACTGGCACGCTGGGGTCTTGATATAGTAGGACCACTTGCCCGAGCTCCAGGGGACCTCCGGATCGTGGTAGTCGCGCTGGAGTATTTCTCCAGATGGCCAGAAGCGATCGCCCTGGCCAAAGTAACTTCTGCGGCCATACAGTGCTTCCAATGGCAAAACATCATATGTCGTTTCGGTGTGCCCCGGGAGCTCACGGTCGACAATGGCCTGTAGTTTGACGCCACCCTCTTCAAAGATTATTGTGACAGCGTGGGCATCACCCTCCGATTCACCTCGGTAGGGCATCCCCAGTCCAACGGGGCGGTCGAACGGGCGAATGGCGCCATCTCTGCCGCCATCAAAAAGCGCCTGGTTGGATTGCCGAAGGGCAAATGGCCAAGCGAGCTTCACAGCGCTCTTTGGTCGCTTTGCACAACGGTAACGCGCCCGACGGGATTCACGCCGTTCAAGCTCCTTTTCGGTGATGAAGCGGTGACGCCCGAGGAAATCAAGGCTGGCTCGCGGAGGGTCCTCGTCCAAGCACCCGAAGAGGAGCGCCGTGTGTCATTGGACCTCCTCGACGGGACACGAGCAGACGCAGCCCACCATGTCGAGAAGTACGCGCGGCAGACAATGCGTACTCGGGACTGCTCTATATGCCCGCGGGGGTTCAAGCCTGGGGATCTCGTCCTCAGAGTGGCGCTCCAGGCGGAGACCGTTGGCAAGCTGGAGTCCAAGTGGGAAGGCCCGTACATCGTGGCGGAGGCATTGCCGAAGGGCGTACCGCCTCGCGACGCCTCGAAGGACAAGCCTTCCGCATACATGGAACAGCGGACGGGTTGCGGCGGTACTACGCCTAGGAGCAGGACAGCGGCGTGAGCCACCAGCCCTTTGTTATCGTTGCTCGCCGCGCAAGCGGGAGTTCAATAAAGGTCATTGTTCCCGAGCATCCCATGTCCGCGCTGAGCGAACAAAGTCCACGGACTTTAAATAAGGCGTGGCGTCGAGGTCGCCTCCGCGCGCGAGTCCGCGGACTATAAATAAGGCGTGGCGTCGAGCCTAGCTCCGCGCGCGCGATCCACGGACTTTAAATAAGGCGTGGCGTCGAGGTCGCCTCCGCACGCGAGTCTGCGGACTATAAATAAGGCGTGGCGTCGAGCCTAGCTCGCACGCACGATCCGCGGACTTTAAATAAGGCGTGGCGTCGAGTCCGCCTCCGCACGCGAGAGTCGCGGACTATAAATAAGGCGTGGCGTCGAGCCTAGCTCGCACGCACGCAGTCCACGGACTTTAAATAAGGCGTGGCGTCGAGGTCGCCTCGCACGCGAGTCTGCGGACTATAAATAAGGCGTGGCGTCGAGCCCAGCTCCGCACGCGCCGGTCCACGGACTTTAAATAAGGCGTAGCATCGAGCCTAGCTCGCGCGCGTGAGTCTCCTGACTATCTGAAGTCGTCGGCGAGGTTCGCCTCGCACGCCGCTGCTCCACGGAGTATAAACGAGATGCGCAGACCTGCCCTCCGCGTTCGGCGGCAGGTAACACCAAGCATAAAGTACTACTTGGTTCCATTATAAAAGCAAAGGGGTTACATGGTTACAAGCGTCAGCACCAGTACACCATCCCCCTGCTCCACCCGCCCAACCGCTCAGCCTTGGCGCGGTGCAGACGAGCCCGAGCCGTCGTCGCGCGCGGCTGAAGACCCTTCAAGCCATCGAGGAGGTCCTCCCCATGCAACGTCTGCTGCGGCGACCCTGCCGCACCTTCCCGGCGGCCCTGCATCCGTTGATGGAAGTTCTGCAGGCTGGGCCCGATGGAGCGGATGGCGTCCGACATAACCTCTGGTCGGTCGGGAGGATCCAGTTGAGGATTCGCTAGCTCATGGGTATGCCTACACCCACGAGTATGAAGCAGGGCGAGGGCGAAGCACGCACCAACATAGCTGCAGTGCTCGCCAAAGGTTCTGGCGCCACGAAGAGCAACGCCCCCCTCCTCGATCAGCCGGCGTCTCAGACGGGCCTCCGGCCTGTGCGTAGTGTCCGGCACTCGGACGCACAGATCTCGGAGGGCCTGGTTCAGGGACTCCATGGCCCGCCATGCCGACAGGGACGCATTTTCCAAGACAAGGCGGTTCTCGGCAGCAGACTCCGCCAGCTGGGCGTTCTCCCCTTCTAGGACGGCGATACACTGCACGGCGCGCGCGCTCCCGGCCGCGGCGCTCGAGCTTCGTGGCGCGAGTTGTGCGGCCACCAAGGCGTCCTCCAGCGCGAAGGTCTCCATCCTTCGCTGCGAGCGATGTTGCCGCGGAGGTGGCTTCGAGCCCTCTGCTCCCGAGCGAGCCTCGTCAAAGGACCGGTGAGGCAAGCGTCCGCGAAACAACAAATCAGCGGCGCCCAGCGATGCCTTACAAGCTGAAGCGCACATGCTTACTCTCATCTCGGAGGCTGCGGCGCGGCGCTAGGAGGTCCTCGCGCGACGCAGCACACCTCTCGGTTGAGGCCGTTGTCGGCACGCTCTGCGGCGGCGGTGAGGTCGCAAAATATCTCCGGGCGAGGGAGGAAGTCCGAGCGAGCGAGCCCCGGCCCCAACGCGCCAGGATTTATCGTGGCCACGACCACGTCAGCAGCAGCGGACACCTGCGGGGCATCCTGCACGAGGCTCCCGACCGGCGCATACCTCGCCGCCGATCCTTCGCCACGTACGGGAGACGTCGTCTTGCCTGATGTCGGCAGAATGAGCGAGCAGATCGGAGAGAGTCTCGCGAAGTCAGGTGAAGAAAGGGATTCACACCTACCTCCTGCGCCCCTCGTCACGGTAGGAGGTGGCGCCGGTTCGACCACCCAGGGGGAAGCGGGCGCCTCGACGGTCGGGGAGAAGGTCTTCTCGGCCGCGCCAGCCGCCGTAATCCCGCGGCAAGGCCCCGCAACAGCGTATCGACCCCTCGTTGGCGGCGGGGACTGCGTCCGAGGGCGTTTCGCCTGCGGTGGCACAGGCGATTCTTCCGCGGCAGGACCAGCTCCGGTCACCGTCACCCCCACGGTTTCCTCTGTAGGGGGCACGCCCTCGTCGGCCGCTGCGGTTGATAACGCACCTTCCCCCGTGGTTTGCTCGCCAGGAACAACGCCACCCCCCGGGTTGACGGGTTCCAACTCAACGAGGGCCGCGAGCCCGAGCACGGGCTCGTGGGCGTCGGCAGAAGGTGCCGGGGGATCCGCGGCGCTGCGCCCCTCCGAAGCAGTATGGCCAGGCCCACCGCCGGTCGCACGCCCCGTCTCAGCTGGGCTAGCCGCCGGGGGGGCTGTCGGGTCGCATACGGCAGCCGGGGAACGGGCCCGGCGTCGTGAAGATAGCACCCCCGTAGGGCTATCACCGTCCTGAGCGCCCGGAGCCCCGGCGGGAAGCTCTTCCGGCACCACACGCTCGGGCACGGCAATGCCCATAGCCTCGCAGGTGCGGTTTACCGCCGCTGCTCGGCGCTTGATCGCGGCCTCGCGAGCCCGGTGCTCCTTCAGCGTGTACGGGCCGAGGAGCGCCGCAACCGCGCGCTCCGCATCTTCTAGCCGAGCCACTGCGCAGGAGATCACGACAGTCAGGCGGAAGCCAAACAGATACAATGGCGCGCGTAAAGCGTGCTGGGCGACTTACAAGGGGCGGAGGGCGGCAGCAGGCGAGACACGGATGGGTCGAACCCGTCCTCGCGGGGGCCATTCTGTCCAACATACTTCCCCCGGGAGGAGAGTGGCGCCGCCCCATACATCGTGAACTCCTCGGCCAGGTCGCGCATGCTCATTCGACGGGCGACACCGACAAGGCTCTGTAGCTTTTGCGTGTCGTCGATCTCCGCCTTCAGACTCGGCGTGCTGTTAAACGAGATCGGCCCACCTCGCATCGCATTCTCGCTCTTGTCGATCCGGTGTAATAGAACCACCACCGCGTCCAGCCGGCCGCCCATTGCCCTGACGAGGCCGGCACAGGGAACAACGTCGCGCATGACGCCCGGAGCACGAAGTCCACACTGCCGAAGTTGGACACCGCCCCGTCAACCTTTCTGGGTCGACAGTGTGCGTCGTGCAGGGTGGCGAATAAGCTCGCGCTGGGGCGCCACCCCTCTGTCCGCATCGCCCACGTGAAGACAACCAGTGAGTATCGCGTGGGCGTCAATCGGGCTAGCTCCACCTTGTAGGCCCGGGACTTCGCCACGAACAACGTGGAGGGCATTCGGCGGCATCAAGAACGCGACGAAAACAATCGCCTCCATGGCCCGGGCCGCTCCGTCTCGCCCCGCGGGTAGGCGAGCCCCATTGCGATCCACGATCTTTCCTCATCCACGAGTCGCTGCGGCGTCCCTTCATCATGCGGATCTTCCCGGACTGCGGAACACGAGCCTCCCGAGTGCTCCATGGCGTTCCACCATTTGTCGGTGCGCGAGCTCCCCGCGCACCGCCTTGTACTCCTTGGAAGGATGGGTCGCCTGCGCCTAGCTGAGCAAGGAACCACTGCGAGGGTGGTAGGTGGCGTCGTCATGGCTAGCCATTGCTCTCCGCGACAAGGAAGAAGAAGTAGGCAAAGGAGCAATCGGCGTGACAGTTAGCACGAGCGCAAGCGGCGGCGGATCAAAAAGCAAAGCAAGAAAGGGTGCCTCGGCTCAACACTAGCACCTTATAAAGGCGCCGCTTGCCTTGTGGCTCAACGCACAAAGCGGATCAAATTCCCAGCGATTCGGTGTCAGATTTGGAAAGAAGAACCGCGGGACCTAGAGGGCGTCGTGGTAGGTGGCCAAGCAGCGCAACGCCCCACATCTTCAACACGTGTCCAACTTCTCGGGGGCGAGGCGAACGGCGCGTCACGCGAATCGCTCACATCCCACGACGCACGATGCCGTGAGTCGCCACGCGTCCCACTCGCAAAGCATGGCGGACTTCACGACGCGGCTGACCTCTGCCGGGCGGCGTCGGCGTGATTCCAGCCGCCATTAAAAGCGCACTACGGATCGCAAGGTCACAACAGCCCGAGCGAAGCGTCTTACCGGCAGGCGCCACCTCGCAGCCACCCGCTCAAGGGTAGGGGCGGAGCGGCGCGTCTGCCGACTTCGGCGCCCGGCTCGCGCCACCCATTCGAAGGTAGGGGCGGGCGCGCTGTCTACTGCGAGGCGCCGGCCAGCGCCACCCGCTCGAGGTAGGGGCGAGCGCGCGCTCGTCTGACCGGGCGCGGCAGCGCCACCCGCTCGAGGAGTAGGGGCGGAGCGCGCGTGTCTGCCGACTGGCGCCACCTCAGCGCCACCCGCTCGAGGGGTAGGGGACGGGCGCGCCGCGCGTCTTCCGACGAGGCGCAAGCCGCGCCACCCATTCAAGGGTAGGGGCGGGCGGCGCGCCTCTGCCGCAGGCCCCACCCTCCCTCGCGCCACCCGTTCGGTAGGGGCGGAGCGGCGCGTCTACCGACCGGCGCCCGGCTCGCCGCCACCCGCTCGAAGGGTAGGGATGGAGCGCGCGCGTGTACTTCGGCGCGGCCAGCGCCACCCGTTCGAGGGCTAGGGGACGAGCGCGCGCTGCTCATTTCGACCGGGCGCCACCTTCGCCGCCACCCGTTCGGCGTAGGGGCGGAGCGCGCGTCTCATTGACCGGGCGCCCGGCCGCCACCCGCTCGAGGGGTAGGGGCGAGCGCGCGCCTACTTCGCTTAGGCGCCACCTCGCAGCCACCCGCTCGAAGGTAGGGGACGGAGTGGCGCGTCTGCCGACTTCGGCGCCAGGCTCGCGCCACCCGTTCAAAGGTAGGGGCGGAGCGCGCGCTACCAGGCGAGGCGCCAGCGCCACCGTTCGAGGGCTAGGGGCGGAGCGCGCGCCTACGCCGGCCGGGCGCCCGCCGCGCCACCCGTTCGAGGCGTAGGGGACGAGCGCGCGCGTCTACTGGATCGGGCGCCCGCCAGCGCCACCCGCTCGAGGGGTAGGGATGCGCGTCTGCCGACTTCGGCGCCCGGCTCGCGCCACCCGTTCGGTAGGGGCGGGCGCGCGCTCTACCGACTCGGCGCCGGCTCGCGCCACCCGTTCGAGTAGGGGCGGAGCGCGCGTCTACCGAATCGGCGCCACCTCGCGCCACCCGTTCGAAGGTAGGGGACGGAGCGCGCGTCTTCGCCGAGGCGCCACGGCCACCGCCACGAGGGGTAGGGGCGGGCGCGCGTCTGCCGACAGGCGCCAGCCAGCGCCACCGTTCGAGGGGTAGGGCGGAGCGCGCGCGTCTGACCGGCGCCAGCCAGCGCCACCCGTTTGAGGGGTAGGGGCGGGCGAGCGCGTCTACTTCGGCCGGGCGCCAGCCGCTTCCACCCGTTCGGGGGTAGGGGCGGAGCGCGCGCGTCTACTCTCGATCGGGCGCTAACCGCGCCACCCGTTCGAAGGGTAGGGGACGCAGCGCTTTGCTTCAATTCAGCGCCGACCTCGCTACCACCATCCCGCACTTCAAGCTCCCACCGCGAGCTTGAGAAATTCCACGAGCGCGAGGGACGGAGGGCCAAAGGACTCGGCGACATGGCCGGCCTGTGAAGCCCTTCACCATGAGAGGCTCTGTCGTGGGGTGGCCCCACCTAAACCCAGCAGGCACGGTAGGAAATTATAAGGCCCAGAATAGGCCATGTGTAATGACATAACTGCCCCCCAGAAGGGATAACCATATGTAAGGGTATAACTGTAAAAGCACTCCTCATGTGTATATATATATGAGAGTAAGCCATGGGGAGAGGCCAGGCCATTACACTTATCTTCATCACTCTCCACTACCATCTCTCTCTCTGTTTGGTCTGTAGCCACAACACCAGTACTTCTGCTCTCCTTGCAACGGTCGCCATTTCTCCTAGGCATTTTCACACCTCAATAGGGATGTTATCAGGCCTCAACGCCTTACCCACTTTCATCCTTTTTAAGGCCTATCTTACTTTCGACTCTTGGATTCTTTGAGCAAACCGCCTATCGGTGTCGTCAGAAGCATCATCCAGTTCAATCATACTATCATCATTATCGTGATTGAACAACTTATCAAAGTACTCTCTCCACCTATCTTTAATCTCCTCGTCTTTCACCAAAGGTCTATTAGTATCGTCCTTTCTCAAAGTTTAGCCATCTTATAGACATCCTTTTCTCCCTTCTTTGTACTTAGTTTCTGATAAATTTCTTCATATGCCTTGCCTCGTGCCTTACCACTTTTTTCGCATTTTTTTTGCTGCTTTGTATTTCTGTACGTTGGCATCGCTCCTACCATAATGCATGTTGTTGTGGTTACAGACCAAACAGAGAGAGATGGTAGTGGAGAGATGGGAGAAGTGACAGTAATGGCTTGGGCCTCCTCGTGGCCTGTATTCCATATATATATATCTACACATGGGGAGTGTTTTACAGTTATACCCTTACATCTGAGTTTCCCCTTCAGGGGCACTTATGTTATTATACATGGCCTATTCTGGGCCTTATAACCTTCTACCAGGCCTGCTGGGTTTAGGTGGGGGCCACCCCTACAACAGGAGCCTCTCATGGTAAAGGGATTCACAGGGCCGAAGCCATGTTGCCGAGTCCTTTGGCCCCCTCCGTCCCTGCGGCCTATGAACTTTTCCGAACTTGACCAAGGGTTGAGGCCGCAGTGGAGGCCGATGGAGAGATTGCAGTTGAGGTAGACGCGCGCAGGCGCTCCTTCCCGAGCTAGCGGCTGGCCGAAGTAGACGCGCGCGCGCTCCGTCCCCTACCCTTCGAACGGGTGGCAGCGGAGCTGGCGCCTAGCCGGCGAGACGACGCGCGCTCCGCCCCTACCCTCGAGCGGGTGGCGGCGAGCCGCGCCGGCGGCGACGCGCGCGCTCCGTCCCCTACCTTCGAACGGGTGGCGCGAGCCGGCGCCTGCCCGGCAGACGCGCGCGCTCCATCTCCTACCTTCGAGCGGGTGGCGGCGAGCCGGCGCCAGCCGGCGACGCGCGCGGCGCTCCGTCCCCTACCCTTGAGCGGGTGGCGGCGCCAGCCGGCGCCTAGCCGGCCGGGCGCCAGCCGACAGACGAAAGATGCAATCGGGCTGCCGAGGTGAGGCGGCACCGCTTGGTCGTGGTGCCGCGTTGCCGCGAGTCGGTTGTGGTTGATGCGAGGAAGGCGGGCCTTGCGCCGTCGACGTCGTTGCACTTCAGGGTCGTTGTGACCCCGCAGTCTGGTAGTGCGCTTTTAATGGCGGCTAGAATCGTGCCGGCGCCTGACCTGTCAGGGGGCGGGTAGTCGTGTTGTGCAGTCTGCCTTCCGTGGGTGGGGCACGCGGCGGTTTATTCCTGGTGCGTCGTGGGATGCGAGCGGTTGCGGGAGCGCGGCCGTTCGCCTCTTCCCTAGGCAAGTGGGACGCGTGTCGGGCACGTGCTGGCGTTGCGCGCTGCCTGACCACCTACCAGGCACGCTCCTCCAGATGCCGGCGGTTCTTCATTCCAGTCGTGGGTAGTCGAACCGCTGGTGGTTTTAATCTGGCTGCGCTTCTGGTCGTGGAGAAGGCGAGCGGGCTTTATAAAGCACCATCGCTGTGGTAGGGGCGCTTTATCCCGCCTGTCACCTAGCTCTGCTTATTTCGTGTTGATAGCCCTTTTGCCCTAATCTTAGAAACCAATGGCAGTGGCGACGGTGCCTCCCGCCATCCCGGTGGCGGCTCCTCGTCTAGCCGGGACGAGTTGTCCTTCCCTTCTGAGGACTACGAGCTGGTGCTGCGGGGGCGTTCACGTGGCGACAAGCGGTGGGACGCCATGGAATACTCGGGGGGTCGCTGCTCCCGTGTGCTAGGAAGGAGCTGCGTGACCGAAGAGATGCTGCAGCAGCTTGTACGGGAAGGGAAGATCGAAGAGCGCGATGGGGCTCGCCTACCCCGCCGAGACGAGACGGAGCCGAAGCCCCAGGAAACGGAGGCGATCATTTTTTCCGCGTTCTTCGACGCTGGCCTTCGAATGCCCTCAACGATGTTTGTGGGCGAGGTCCTGCGGGCCTACGGGTTGGAGCTGGCGCAGTTGATGCCAAACGCCATAGTCCGCCTGGCTGTCTTCACATGGGCTACGCGACGGAAGGCCGGCGTCCCAGCGTGAGCTCATTTCGCCACCACCGCACGACGCTTTGCCGACCCAAGAAGGTCGAGGGGCTATGCAATTTTGCGCGTGGATTTCGTGCTGCGAGGGTCCTGCACGACGTTATTCCCCGCGCCGGCCAATTTGGAGATGTGGGAATCCAGTTGGACGCGCCAGTGGTTTTATTACATCGTGACCAGCACGAGTGGCCTGTTATGCCGAGGTGGGCCAATCTCGTTCAATAGCTCGCCAGTGTGGCCGAGGTCGTGGAGACTTGGTGTTGCACGCCACCGAGTATGCTGTGATTTGGTCAAGAATTTACGATGTACGGGGTGGTGCCACTCTCCACCCGGTGGAAGTACGGGCGACGGGGCGACGACCGAGAGGACGGGGTGCGCCCGCCATTGTCTTGCCTGCGTCCGCCCTCCGCTCCTTGTAAGTCACGTAGTGCGTCGGTACGCACCTGTTCGTCTGCGTGGCCCGGCTGACCAACTTGTTGCCTTTTGTGCAGTGGCTTGGCTAGAAGATGCCGAGCACGCGGTTGTGACGTTCCTGGGCCCGTACACGCTGAAGGAGCACAAGCTGTGCGAGGCCGCGACTAAGGCGGCGAAGCAGGGGCGGATAAACCGCGCGTGCGAGGTTCTGCGCATGGCTGTGCCCGAGCGCGCGGTGCCGGCGGAGACTCCCGCAGGGGCTTCGAGCCGTCGTGGTGGCGGTAGCCAAGCGGGGGCTTGCTCTGAGGTTGCCGCATCCAGTCCGCCAGCCACCTCGGCAGCTGGCACCGGCGGGACAAGACGTGCGGCCGGTGATGGATCCGGCCGAACCAGCTCGGGAGAAGCGCGTCGCCCGAGCCCAATGGCGCCACCTCCGCCGCCGTTGACCCGTGAGTATGCCTCTCGTTGTGCCGGAACCTGCCAACCCGGGGGAGGACACCACTCGTGGCGGTGCTTTGCCACCCACGGTGGCCGTCGAGGAGGCGCCCGGGGTGGTAGTGACCGAAGGCGCGACAGAAGCTGCAGCTGCTAACGTCGCGAAAGAATCGCCTGTGGAGCCACAGGCGAAACGCCCTCGAGTCCGGCCTCCTTCGCCTTCGAGGGGTCGGTACATCGTTGCCGACCCTGTGCTTGGAGCTGCGGCGCCCGACGTGGTCGGCGCGGTCGAAGGGTCTTCTCAACCGCCCACCGAGATACTCGCCTCCCAGCTGGCGGTTGATCAAGCACCTCCTGTCGCGGCGGGGGATGCAGAAGGTAGGCGCAGCTCCCTTTCCTCGCACGACTTCGCGAAACTCTCCCCGATTGGCTCGCTCATTCCGCCGACATCAGGCGAGACAAAGTCTCCCAGCCGTGGTGAAGGATCGAGCAACGGGGGTGCGCGCGACGTGCTGGACCCCTTACGGGGTATCCTGCAGGCGGCTACCGCCGTTGACGTGGCCGAAGCCTCCGCAACTATTGACATGGCGGGGGCGAGGCTCGTCCTCTTCGACTTCCTCCCGCGCCCGGAGACGCTTCGCGCTTTTAATGCAGGCGCGGAGCGCGCCAGCGACGGCTTTGACCAACAGATGCTGTCGTCGTGCGAGGGGGACCTCCTAGCGCTGGCACTGCGGGCCTCGGAGATAAGGGTAAGTATACGCGCTCGCGGTTGCTAGAGCACTGTCGAGCACCTGCTGACTTTTTCTACTATTTCCAGACGCTTGCCCTTGGCCATGCGCTAGATGAGGCCTGCATCTGGGAGCGGAGAGCCCTGGAGGTCGATCTTCGTGCTGCGGATGACGCCCATGCCACGAAGGACGAACAGCTTCACGTGCTGGAGGGCACCCTGGCGGCCACGCACCAGGAGGCCGAGGAAGTCCAGCGCGCCGCGGCGGAGGAACGCACCTCCTTTTTGAAGCAGATCGCCACTCTGCAGGAGGAGAAGGCCCAGCTGGTGGAGTCCCTTGCGGAGAAGGACGGCGCCTTGGACAATGCGTCCATGTCGGCGTGGAGGGCAATGGAGTCTCTGAACCAGGCCCTCCGGGACCTGTGTGTCGACGTGTCGGACGCTACCCATGGGCCGAGGGACTTGGTGGAGACGCTCGGGCTGGTCGAGGAAGGTGCCGGCGTTGCTCTCCGCAGCGCGAAGACCTTCGGCGAGCATTGCAGCTTCCTCGATGCGTGCCTCGCCCTTGCCATGCCTCACACTCATGGGTGTAGACATGTCCACGGCCGTGAACCTCGGCTAGATCTTCCCGCCCGCCGAGGCGCTGGCCGACGCTATCCGCTTCATCGATCCCGCCTCCAAACTTCCACCAACGGATGCAGGGGCTATGTCGGGAGGACGCGCCGTGGTCGCGGTGCAGCACACGCTACACGGGCGGGACCTCCTCCGCTGGCTCGAAGGAGTTCCCAGCGCCCCAACAGCGCGCGCTGGCCCATCGGGACCGCGAGGGTGAGCGTTGGTTAGGGAGCGGTGTGCTACACACTCCTGCTTGTGGTCATGTAACCCCGGCATTTTTGTGGAAAATCGAAGAAGCACCCGTTCTTAACATTGTATGCTATTTTTTTCTTTTTCTTTTTGTTGTTGTTTTGTTTTTTTATACCCTGAGTACGCACGGGAGCAACGCCTGTGCGTGCGCGGGATTTGCATCTTGTTTACACTCCGGAGAGTGCACGCAAGGGCGCCCCCTGCTGCGTCTCATTTAGAGTCCGTAGACTGGCGCGTGCGGAGGCGGACCTCGACGCTACGGCTTCATTTAAAGTCCGTAGACTGGTGCGTGCGGAGGTGGACCTCGACGCTACGACTTCATTTAAAGTCCACGGATCGCGCGCGTGCGAGGCGACCTCGACGCTCGACTTCATTTAAAGTTCAGAGATCGGGCGCGCGCGAGGCGACTCGACGCGCGTCGCGCGCGCGGCGGGCGACTCGACGCTATGACTTCATTTAAAGTCCGTGATCGGCGCGTGCGAGGCGGACCTCGACGCTTCGACTTCATTTAAAGTCCGTGATCGCGCGTGCGAGGCGACCTCGGCGCTAAGACTTTATTTAAAGTCCGTGATCGCGCGTACTGCGCGGCGGTGATGCTCGCACATTGTGGCGGACATCGTTATCTTGGGAAACAACGAGCTTTATTGAACTCCCGCTTGCGCGCGAGCATCGTACAAGAGGGGCGACGCCATTATAATTTTTGTGCCGCTTCTAGGCGTAATATCGCCGCAACTTGTCCGCGTTCCATGTGTGGCGGAGAGTTTGTCCTCGAGTGTGGCGAGGCGGTATGCTCCTTCTCAGAATGCTTCCGCCACGATGTATGGACCTTCCCACTTGGACTCCAGCTTGCCGACGGTCTCCGCATGGAGCGCCGTTCTGAGGACGAGGTCCCCAGGGTTGAACCTTCGCGGATATACGGACCGGTCTCGAGTACGCACTGTTGCCATGCGTACTTTTTGACATGTTGGGCCGCGCTCGCCCGCGCCCCATCGAGGAGGTCCAAGGACACGCGACGGTCCTCGTCGGGCGCTTGGACGAGGACCCTCCGCGATCCAGCCTTAATTTCTTTCGGCGTCACTGCCTCATCACCAAAGAGGAGCTTGAAAGGCGTAAACCCCGTCGGGCGCGTTACCGTTGTGCGGAGGGACCAGAGGACGCTATGAAGCTCGCTCGGCCACCTGCCCCTCGGCAGCCCGACCAGGCGTTTTTTGATGGCGATAGAGATGGCGCCGTTCGCCCTTTCGACCGCTCCGTTGGACTGGGGGTGCCCAATCGAGGCGAACCGAAGCGTGATGCCCATGTCGTCGCAGAACCCCTTAAATGGGGTGGCATCAAATTGCAGGCCGTTGTCGACGGTGAGTTCCCTGGGCACGCCGAAGCGGCATATGATGTTCTGCCAGAGGAAACGCTGCATGGCAGCCGAGGTTATCTTGGCTAGGGCTACCGCCTCCGGCCATCTGGAAAAGTATTCCAGCGTGACTACCACGAACCGCAGGTCCCCTGGGGCTCGGGGGAGCGGTCCCACTATGTTGACGCCCCAGCGTGCCAACGGCCATACCGGGGGAATAGGGTTGAGGTTCGTCGGGGGCTTGCGGATGATGCGTCCCATCCACTCGCACCCCTGGCACTGACGCACGAGGTCCTGGGCGTCAGTGATGGCAGTTGGCCAGTAAAAGCCTTGCCTGAATGCCTTGCCGACCAATGACCTCGGCGCGAGGTGAGACCCGCACGCCCCCACGTGGATCTCCGCAAGGAGCTTCTTCCCTTCTTCGCGGGAGAGGCAACGCAGGAGCGGTGCGCAGACGCCCTGTTTGTAGAGTGTCCCTTCAAACACCTGGAAGGATCTGGCACGGTGCTGCAGACGCCGGAGCTCGGTGTGGTCCTCTGGCTCGACGATGCCCTGCAGGAAATTGAAGATAGGCTCTCGCCAGTCGCCCTGCTGGGCGATGTGGTGAACGAGAGCCGCGTCCCGGTTGTCCTGCGCGATGGCCGCCTGTGGCAACACTTCGTAAAATGCCCCGTCAGGGGGTGGTAGCTGTTGGCTGGCCGCCTTTGCGAGAGCGTTGGCCTGCTCATTTTCCGCGCGAGGGATGGCCTTGACCGTGAGGCCCAAGAAATGCCTTTCCCTCGCTCTTACAGCCGCGAGGTATTTGGCCAGCTCAGGGTCCTTGGCTTGATATGACTTGTCTACGTGGCCGGCCACCAAACGAGAATCCGTGCGGACGAGGACTCGCCGCGCGCCGATTGCTTTGAGCTTGGCCAGGCCGAAGAGTAGCGCTTCATACTCAGCTGTGTTATTGGTGGCCGGAAACGCAAGGCGCGCCGAGTACAATAAGCGCCGCCTCGGTGTGACAATTATCGCGCTTACACCACGCGCGCGACGCCGTAAGCCCCATCTATGGTGAGGGTCCAGACCGGGTCGTCGTGCTTCTGAGCGGGCTGAGCCGGCGGAGTCCATTCTGCGAGGAAGTCAGTGAGACTTGAGATTTGATTGCCGTCCGCGAGGCGTATGTTAGGGAGAACGGGCGAGCTCGGCAGCCCACTTGCCGATGCGCCCCGTGGACTCCTTATTGTGTAACATCTCCGTCAGGGGAAACGAGGAAGGCACTATGATCGCGTGGGCCAAAAAATAATGTCAAAGCTTCCTGGAGGCCATGACCAATGCGTAAGCTAGCTTTTCAAGCTCCGTATATCTTGTCTTGCCGCCTTGAAGGGCTTCGGAGACAAAGTACACGGGCCGCTCTATGGCGCCTTCCTCTAAGACGAGGACGGCCCTAACCGCCGTAACCGACGCGGCCAGATAGAGCAAGAGGGGAGCCTCTGGTGCTGGGGCGACCAGAGTGGGGAGGCTCGCCAGGTGTTTCTTGAGCTCGTTGAAGGCCTCCGCGCAGTCACTATCCCATCGAAATCCGTCGCACCCGCGGAGTATCTTAAAGAACGGCAGACCCTGATCCGCCGCCCTAGACAGGAAGCGGCTTAGGGCCACCATGCGGCCCGCCAGCCTCTGGACCTCCCTCGTCGTCTTGGGCGGCTCCATGCCCAGAATGGCCTCAACCTTGTCGGGATTCGCTTGGATGCCTCGTTCGGATATGAGGAAGCCTAGTAGCTTGCCCGCCTGGACGCCGAAGACGCATTTGTCGGGGTTGAGTTTGATGCCGGCCCTCCTGAGGTTGTCGAAGGTCTCCTGGAGGTCCCGACCGTGCAAAGCGAGCTGCCGGGTTTTGACTACCACGTCGTCGACGTAGGCCTCCACGTTCCTCCCGAGCTGGGCGGCGAGGGCAAGCGCGACGAGGCGGGTAAAGGTAGCGTCTGCGTTCTTCAAGCCGAAGGGCATTCTGACAAAACAGAAGGTCCCAATCGGTGTGATGAAACTGGTCTTGTCCTCGTCATCTTCGGCCATGTATACCTGATGATAACCGGAGTAAGCATCCAGGAAACTCATTAGCTCGTATCCCGCGGTAGCATCGACCAATTGGTCGATGCGTGGCAGGGGGTAGTTGTCCTTTGGGCACGCCTTGTTGGGCGCCGTGAAGTCGATGCACATACGCCGTGCCCCGCCGCCTTTTGACCAAGACGGGTTGGCAAGCCACCCGGTGATGGACCTCGCGAATGACCCGCCCGAGAAGCCGCTACCTCCACCTTGGCCGCTCGCTGCGATCCATGGACATACGATGAAGCTTCGCCGACCGGCTTGGCGTCGGGCGGACCGCCAAGCGGTGCTCGATTACTGCGCGGTCTACGCCCTTGATGTCCTCCGGCGACCATGCAAAAATGTCGGCATTGTCCTGGAGTACTTGGAGTAGATCTCGCTCAACCTCCGCAGGGAGCCCTTCGCCAATGGACACAAACTGCCCCTCCGTCTGGAGTGGCACCTTTAACCCCACCTTCGGGCCGAGGCTTGGGCGTCCATCCCGGAGCGGAGGGCGTGTCACCGGGCGTACCCGAGAGGGCGTGCACTGGGCGGTGCAAGCTCCGGCTGCTGAGTGCGACGCGCCTGGCGAGGTCCTGGTCGCCGAAGACAGTGATCACGCCCTCCGGGCCTGGGAGCTTCATGCATAAGAAGGCGTGGTGCGGGATCGCTTTGAGGGAATTGATGGCGGGACATCCCAATATGACGTTGTAGGGGTGCGGGATATCTACGACGTCGAAGATGACGTGCGCGCTTCGGGTGTTTTTCCCCTAGCGGAATATAACTGGAAGGGACACGTGCCCTATGGCCTCCAGCGGTTGGCCTCCGAAGCCTTGAAGTGGCGCTCCTGATTGCTCTAGGCGGCTTCGGGGGATTCCCATTCGTTCGAGGGCCCCTGCGAACAGAATATTCGCAGAGCTCCCACCGTCGACGAGGATGCGCCTGACATCATGGCCTACGATGTGAGCCTGTATGACTAAGGGGTCTTGGTGAGGGAACTCCACACCCCTGGCGTCATCCAGGGTAAAGGTGATGTTACGGGGCGGCACCCACGGCTGTGATTGCTCCACGGGGGCCCCTGATAAGGAGCCTCCGGTAATGACGCTGATGGCGCGGTGCCGCACGCCTTCTTTGGCGGCGGCTCGCAGGGGGTCACCTCTTGGCCGCCGCTTCTGGACTTCTGCGAGGGGCCTGGGAGGTGAGGCCCGAGCCTCGGCTACCACCCGTCGCAGTTCTGCGACCGCGATGTACGCCTTCGTATAGTGATTGCCGTAACCATGCACCTCGCACCACTTGCCACGATCCCGAAGCTCTTGCTCCGCTCGGGACCGCTCATCATGACCGGGTCCGCCTTCAGATCCCCGGCAGTCTTTCCACGATATGGGGGCAGGCTCCTAAAGGGTGTTTCCAATGCCGAGGACATGGCGGGCCTTTTGTGGTCTGCGCTGGTGATGCCGGGTCTTGCGCGTGCTCCTTGACGAGCCTTCCAGCTCCCCGGGGCTGTCGCTTCCGGGAGTGTCCTCCCGGGGTTGTTGACTACGGCCCTGCTTTGGGGAATCATCGACCACCTCCTCCTTGCATGGCAAGCGCTTCGCGTGGGCGAGGTCGGGAGCGGGGGCGTTGCGTCTCCACGCATCTTCCTCGGCCCGCGTATACCCTTCCATCTTGTCAAAAGCTTGGCGACTGTCTTGATAGGCTTGCGCGCGTTGTATTCGGCGGAGGACCGGGCGGAGGCTCTATATGGCCGCATTGATGACGGTTGTCTCGTTAACATCCTTGACCTGGCATCGCACCTTCGCGAAGCGCTTGAAATAGTCCCGGAGCCCCTCCGATGGTTTCTGCTTCACGGCGAAGAGTTGGTCCGCGTCGACTTGCTCAGCATAGTTCCCTTGAAAGTTGTTGTGAAGGCGGTCGCGGATCTGCTCCCACGCGTAGATGGAGTTTGGCTCTATGGTAAAAAACCAGGAAAGCGCCACTCCTTGCAACGCGAGGGGGAGTCCCTTCGCCTTGGTGGTGTCATCTCCGCCCGCAGCCTCGATTGCGGTTTCGTACACGTGCACGAACTCGCGGGGATCCGTGTCGCCTTTATAGGGCTCGACGACACTGGGAATTTGAAGTCTTCAGGCCACGCCGCCTACTGTAGTTCTGCCGAAAGTGGGGACTCTGGATCGACGCCGCAGCGGGACGCGGCTGGATGTGGGGGCGTCGCGGCTGTCCGCCCTTTCCGGCGTGGGCTCTGGCGCGGCCACTGGCGCGGCCTGCTGGCTCCGAGCCTCTTGTATGTCACGGACAGCCCCACGAAGATCTCCTAGCTCCTGCTAGAACGCTTTGAGGGCCGCCAGCAGGGCGCTTTCCACCGCCTACGCGGGCGGGGCCACCGGCGCGCCCAGCGGACGGGTCGGCACAGGCACGATCACCTCGCGAGCTCCCGAGCTGCCGGCCGCTCCGTTGTGGCTACCTCCAACCACCCGATCTGCGCTACCGGCGAGCATTACGGCAAGGGCGGCGAGGTTGGTTGTCGCAGCGTGTCGGAACCCGAAGCAACGACTCCTGGATCCTCTGTGTAAATCGCACTAGTCCAGGATCAGCTAGTGCACACAGCGTACAATAAAGATAAATATCAACCATAATGACATTTATTAACTGAATATAGGCATGAATGCCAAAGTTTACATCAACGGCACATAAGCCAAAATTAAGTAATAAGCAGCGGAAGAAAAACCGAAGCGGAAGAAGCCCATCGAGCTCGCCACAGGCAAACGACAAGATGACGCGGCCTATTCGCCCGATCTTCACCGTAGTTGACGCCGCCCTTCTCTCGTGTGGAAAAAGCAACGTGAGTACAAACTTGTACTCCTCAAATCACCCGAAAATGCAACATAATGATAAAGGCTTCAATGGAAGGCTTATAGGTTAGTTTGCATAAAACAAAGATTTAAGAAATATAATAATAGATTGAAATTGCTGAATTTAATACTGATAAGTAAAAATATTACTTGTAATAAAAATAATACCGTCGATCTGAGCTCCGACCATACACCAACCTATCCACGGGCATCCCACCCGGACCATCTTTTCCAAAAGACCACGTATGGATTCCATCCATCCACACGCTTTCATTGCGCAACTCTGATGAATTCCATCCATTCACCAGATTTCAATCTCTCACGGATTCCATCCATCCGCAAGGTTTTCAATTTCTGTCATGGGTTCCATCTACCCACAAGGTTTTCGAAAACATTTTTGAAAATCAAAATCTAATCCATGAAAAACTTTTACTCAGCATGCCCATGACCGTGGGCATGGCTATCGAGATAGATTATACACTCTGCAGAGGTTGTGCGACTTTACCCACAAGACACGATCATCCTTTGTGCCACGCGATTACACACTTCCTTAGGTGTGCGGCAAGGAGTCGTGACAAGGCCTTTACAATGCAAAGCCTTCAACCTGGTCGAGCCAACTCTAAGGTTTCACCCCAGTAAGGAATCCACTAGACTAGGATCCCGTCTTGAGTCTAGACGAGACTTCTCATGGCTTAACCACGCTCGCCCAAGTGAGACTTCACATGGCACAAACCACGCTCACTTTCAGCCTACAACTTGACTCAGATTGGGACTTTGCAAATTATTCAGCCAGGGCTGTCCCATACCAGCCATGTGGTAGTACGATAGGGCTTTGCAACAGTAGCTCACAGACCGGTCCTTAATCTGACTCAGGCCCAACCACATACCCCCGTGCACGACAATCAACCACTGCGGCTCAAACCAACAGGGCATGCCTGCACCCACCATTCTAACCAATTGTCTAAGTCTAAACCAGTTTTATATTTTGTTTTCAAAATATTTCATAACACTCCTTGACTCACCAAAGTCAAGAGTTCATATCATTTTATGTAAAAAGGGATCATCATTTTATGTGAAAAATATCCCAAAACAAATATTGTAGCTAAGCAGGTCTAAGCATTTAATATGAAATCTCTCTAGCCAATACTAAGGTACTAACTAGAGTTTGATTCTAGGGTGACAAGGTATTGAGGAATTCAAATTCAATGGAGGGATTAACAAGTAGGTATTAACTAAATTTAAAACTGAATTGAAAAACGTTGAATAAAAATATGCATGCAATATAATTTAAAACAACATAGTTTTATTTTGAAAACTGGGATCAACATGATCAAGGAGGGTGACTTGCCTTGCTCTTCAAATTGGTTTGAATCTTCATCGAAGAAATCTCCCGAATCGTCGAAGTCTACACGTGAAAATAACCCACCAAATTCAAATAAAATCAAATTAAATTCAAATTGAACTTAAATATTTGAATTGAGGCTAGAAATGGATAGAGGGGAATTTTTGATGAATTTAGAAATTTGAATGGACTCAATCGGAGTTAGGACGAAGGAGAACGGGCTCCGGGAAGTTTAAAAAGAGAGAAAATGGAAAATCAGGATTTTTGGAATTATTTTCCTAAAGGAAAATCTGAGATTATGACATCAGCGAGGAATTTCTTTTCGGTCGAATTGTTTTCCCATGGAAAAATCGGATTAACTGCGCCAGCATGACGTCAGCCAGGGGAAGATTTCGGACAGCCCATTGACAGGTGGGCCCTGGTCCACAGACCGGGTCCATGGACCAAATGGGGCGCTGAGGTGGCAGACGGGCGACCTGGCGCTGACGGGGCGACCTGGCGCGCGGGTGGCGCCGACGTGGCTGACACGGGGGCACACGGGTTCCTAGGGTCGCCGGCGACAGAGGCCACGGCGGAGGACGGCGAGGGCGGGAATAGAAAGTGGGGCGCACGGGGAGCACGCCTGTACCTTCGGCGAAGCTCGGCGGTGGACGGAGGTGGCCGGCGACGAGGTGGAGGCGATGGAGGCGTTTGGGTTCCGGCGGACGGGGCTCTCCGATGGCGCTTGGGCACGGGGAAGGGGCGGAGGGGACTCGGCGCGATGCGGCGGAGCCCGGGGTGACCTCGGCGGAGCTCGGGCGGCTCTCCTTCGCCGGAAATTCCTCGCCGGAGGAGAAGGTGGCGCGGTGGGACGAAGGCGCACGGTGGGGGAGCTCTCGGGCGCTCGGGGACTGGTTTGAGGGGCGGGGCGAGGAGTGGAGTGAGGAGGGAAGTCTCGGGGTGGGGTTTAAATAGGGGCGGAGGAGCGAGGCACGGCGGGATTCCTCGCCGGAGAATTCGGGAGGTGGGGCGGCGATTGCAACGGAGAGGCCGAGTGGCGCGTGGGAGACGTGGGCGACGTGCGCGGAAAGAGGGGGTGCGTGGGCGGTTGGCGTGCGGCGCACGAGGGGAAGGACGGCGCGCGAGCGGAAAGAAGGGGAGGTGACCGATTAGGGCGGAGGAGCGGTTGCGGGTGGCGGCGGCGCAAGGTGGAAGAAGGGCGGGGAAGGGGCGAAGCCGACAGGCGGGCCCGGGCTGGCAGGGAGAGAAGGGAGCGGTGCGACCGGATGGCGACGCATGGCAGGGAAGGAAATCGGGCGGCAGCGGGGTTAGGTGGGGGCGGATGGGCCAGATGGGCCGGGCGTGCATTGGACACGTGGACAGCTCGGATGGGGCGGGCTGCACACGTGGCGAGCGGGGAGGGAAGGAAGGCGGGATGGGGGTGGGTGGCCGGGATGGGCCGGAGAGGCGACGTGGGCGCAATCCGGTCGACCACGTGGCGGCCGGAGGGGGAGGCTGGGGATTTTATTTTTGAATATTGATTTTGGGTTTTCAGAAATTGCTAAGAAATGCAATTGGCCTCAGAAAAATACAAAAATACCTCCAAAAATTCCAGAAAATTCAGAGAATCTCCTGGAGACATTTTGGACTTAATAAAATTATTTCCAACTAATGTTGGTATTTAATTTTCATACTTTAAATTACTTTTTAATTTTCAAAAATACATTTTTAACTCTAGAAAATCCAGGAAACCAAATAAAAGCCAAATAACTCCAAATGATTAATTTTAATTAGGATTTTCATAGAAAATCAAAATATCATTTTATATAATAATTTTTAGGTTTTTCTGAAAATGCTTTTCAAATCCAGTTTTTTTCAAAAACAGAAATTCAGGGCAAATCCAAATTTAAACTTTAGGCACAAAAATACTTATTTTAATTTAAGTTTTATTTTATTCCATTTTTATTATTTACTATTTTTTATTTTAGCAAAAATTCGGGATGTTACACAGCGTCGGTGGCGGGGTTGGTTGTCGCAGCGTCGGTGGCGGGGTTGGTCGTCGCAGCGCTGGTGACGGGGTTGGCCGTCGCAGCGCCGATTCTTGGTCGATCGTTCTGCGCGCGTGGCGGGTCGGTCGTCGCAGCGCCGATGGCGATTCGAGCGCCGATGGCGGGTCGGCCGTCGCAGCGCCGATGGCGATCGCAGCGCCGATGGCGGGTCGATCGTCGCAGCGCCGATGGCGATCGCCGCAGCCCGGTGGCGGTCGGTCATCGCAGCGCGAGCGTCGACGTCCTCGACCACCGTGCCTGCGTCGTCGCCCGCGCCCGCAACAGGCGATGCCGAAGCCCTGGTACCCATGCGACGCTCCGACCCAGCCGCCTTCTTTCCCTTCGCCGCCGCCGACGAAGCTTTTTTCGGTGCCATCCTTCTTCGAACTTCAGGCTTGCTCCCATCCTCCCCACGGACGGCGCCAACTGTTGTGGTTACAGACCAAACAGAGAGAGAGATGGTAGTGGAGAGTTGGGAGAAGTGACAGTAATGGCTTGGGCCTCCCCGTGGCCTGTATTCCATATATATCTACACATGGGGAGTGCTTTTACAGTTATACCCTTACATCTGAGTTTCCCCTTCAGGGGCACTTATGTTATTATACATGGCCTATTCTGGGCCTTATAACCTTCTACCAGGCCTGCTGGGTTTAGGTGGGGGCCACCCCTACAACAATATGTATTAAGAGAAACATGGATCAATACTTATGAAACCTCAAAATATAGAGTGAACCTCCCTAAATGTGTGCATACAAGTATGTGTAATAAAAGCGTATGCATATATTCAGGTTTGTTTTTTTGGTGGAATTCAACCTATGTTTTGGATTCAAGGAATGCAATAGAATATAATAATGTGATTTCGAATACATACCTCTTTGATTTCACTTTTTTTTCATGCAAATGGGACTAAACAATAATATATTCAAACAAGCATATTAGTCTCACATATAAATTTATCATTTAATCATATATTTGGACGTGAGGAATGCAATAAAATTATAAGAAAGATATCGAATGCATACCTCAATGATTTCACATTTTCATCCATATAAGACTAAGTAATAAATAATCAATAAACAAAGTTAGTCTCACAAATGCATTTGTCATTATCACCAAAATCTCATAATTGTATTTGTCATTATTAGGACAACAACAACAAACCTTTTGTCCCAAACAAGTTGGGGTAGGCTAATATTTGTCATTATTAGTAAAACCAACTTAATGGAGCTTGATCTTTCATACATGCATCTTTCATACAATAAGTTTTAGGGTTTTGAGAAATACAAAACTAAGTTATGTTAAATATATTAGTTATATTTCTCCTATGACTACCCAAAACAAAGTTTTGTGATTAAAAGATGATGATAGAGCAAATTAATGTCCTGGTATCTAAACAAGACCAACATGACGCTTAAGTACAACTTATAGCTAGTAGAGTTACCATTATAGTTTCTAGGGTGACAAGGATTATATCATTCAAGTGTTATATACTCTACTTGTACGATCGCGTTAGAAAGCAAATAAAACACGCGAGCAAAATAAATAAATTTACATAAACTCCAAATTGAACAATTCCACTGCCATTAGATAGATCTTGAATTTAGATAAATTTAGAAACAAATTTTATTAATTCAGAGTTAAAATGAGTGAGAACGGACTCTCAAAATTTTAAATTTGGTTACATCCAAAAATTAACAAAGGAGAGAGTCTCTCTCACTGATTAGGTAGGGCCCACCGGATTTTATTTAATGTTTGAGTTATTTTTCTACTGAAAAAGATCATAGAGACTGACAGGTGTGACCCACAGGATTTAAATTTTATTTTTTATTTATTTTCAAAAAGAAAATGGCTAAAAGCCAGCAAGCAGGACCCATACACTATAGCCACAGTAGAAAGAGCGTACTTGTCAGTGGCTAAGACTCATTTAGCCAATTTTAAAAGGTTTTAAAGTCGATAAGTCTCAATATCGTACAGTTAATAGCTAACTTAATGAGTAGGGCCCACATATCAGTAGGGTTTAATGATTACTAACAATGGTCATTAGACTTAAGATAATCATGTGTTTTAAACTAATTATGCATGAATAGTGTTGTCTCCTTCCTGTCGAAGAGAAGTGAGTGCGTTGCCAGCGAGAAAAAGGATGAAAGTCAGTGGGGAGGCCAAAAATGGACTGCTCGCACCAAGTCACACCTAGGGGGTGAGGCGGCGCTGGCTAATTTAAGGGATGTGGTGGTCGGTGGTGAGCTTATGCGGCAGCGGAGGTAGGGAGCATGGCAATACGATGTTTCTAGAAGCCAGTTACAGGTTAGGAAAGCAACTAGAGGTGGAGGGGAACTCACCCGAGGTGACAACGAAGCTTGGGGATGAGGAGAATGGGCTGTCGATGTTGACCCGATCGGCGACGAGGTAGATGACACAGACGGCTCATTGGAGAGGAAGGGGGAGGTTGGCATGGTGCGGGTCAGCTTTAGGACTCCAAATTGAAGATCCTGGCGTGAAGGAAGTGCGGCGGAGCTCGATTTTGCGTCGGCGGCAGCTCGAGCGACCGGAGGTGAGGAAGAAGGGGAGTGGGAGCACTCGGGGGCAGTTAGAGGTGAGGAGGTGGAATTGGGGACACAAGAAGGGGATGTGCGGTCTTTATAGCCGAGGGGAGACACGCTAGATGTTTGGCACCATCAAGTCCTATGCGGAGGCCAAGCCGGCGATGCTTAGCGCTCAGCGCGGCACGAAGCAAGGGAGATGGAGCTTGGCATGTGGCGCGGAGGGAACATACGGAGGCAACAGCCAAGTAGAGATCTCGGGCACGTGAGGGCGACGCAGCGTGGGCATGTTACGGGAGCAGCGACGTCGCCGTCGAGTTGGGTGGACTGAATTGCTTGGAGACCCTGGTCTCTCACTGAAACAGTAGTCATTACCAGATTTTGTTAGTCTCCCAGGTGCAAAAAACACATAGGGAAGTACAAAAACTGATTGATTTCTTGTGTTTAATTCAGCCAATTGTTTCTCTTTGAGAGGTTATATATGTAATTGCCTTTTTTTTTAAATGATCATCTGCAAACAGCGATTAAAGGAAAGGAAACGAGGACAATGTGCTCCATCTCGATGTTGTGGAGTTCAACAATTTGTTTGGTGTTAGGTTGGTTAATTGTTTTGTGTTTCATGTGTATATGCGTGTGTGGTGGTGGTCATGGAAACTCTTAATTCGAGCACATCCCTTAGGAAACTCAGAAGCTCCTCCGCACTAGAGCTCTTAATGCAGGGATCCACAGTTCGGTGCACTCGGCTAAATCTCAGCCGTCCGATCAAAATCTAACGGTTGAGATAGAGCACTACAGCAGCAATTCTACAGTGAAATCTCAAGCTTTGCACAGTGCATCGCAGCAGTACTGCTGCTGGTACTGCAGCACTACTGCAGAGAATCCCGTCCTTAGAAGTAATGCATGTGAAAAATAACAACGTGAGATCCGGTGATGTCCTCAAATTTGCATAATGGAACACCAAAAAGAGCATGCCATACGCAGATCTATTGGCAACACACGTCTCAATTCATGTCATACGCACACGTGCCAACACAAAATCTATGTGGCGCCGACAAGGAAAACGTATCCCACTCGTTTTATCTTCAACTTCTGACTTTTAATTTATTATTCCTTAAGGTTGTGTTTGGTTTAGGGACAAGATGGGATGGGATGGTCCTGTCCCTGGTTTTGGGATGGGATGATCCCTTTTTTTGTTTGGTTGGGGGGATAGAGTCATCCCTGTTTTTTGTTTGGTTGGAAGGATAAAGTGGGATAGAATGGTCCCATCCTTTGTTTGGATGGAAGGATGAAGGTGGGACATGTGTGGCATTTGAGTTTTTTTTTAAAAAAAAATTGAAGGCTATTGTTGATATGTTTCTACACATAAGCCTTTGAGTTTTTTTAAAAAAAATTTAAACAAAACAATACTTAAAAAAACAAAGAGGTGGGATGACTCTATCCCATGTGGGATGACTCCGTCCTATGAAAAAAAGAGGATTGCCTGGTCCCGGATCTACAAAGAATATTCCTAGTGGGATGTCCTTGACTCTGCTTGTCTCCCATCCAAACACCTACAAAAATGGGTCCATCCCATCCCGTCCCACCTAGTCCTTGCAACCAAACACATGGTAACTTCACTGCTATCCACTGGATCGTGCAGAACCGGCACGGCAAATAAATGGGCCATGCCATCCTAGCTCACATGCCGAAGTTTGAGCCCAGACATGGCCCATGATGTGCCATGTAGGCACAGGCATGGTTAGGCCTTAACGGGCTATACCGACACAGTTGGCCCGTTAAATCGGAAAAAAGAGAAAATATACAGAAAATTATAGAAAATTACAAAAACATAGAAAATTATAGGCATTGTTAATCATCAAGATAGTTATTTTTGATGACATAATGAACTTTATTACTTGTTAAATTACATGGCATGGCTGCCTCGTTAAAAACTTTACCAAGTAAAAATTCAACTTGAGAAAATCTTGGTAAAAAAAAAGAGTACAACCTATAAAACTCACTAGTGACTATATCTGAAGAAAAAATATTGAAAATCTTATTCATTGCTGTCTAGATATAAATTCTCAAAAGATTCTTCTAAGTCTTTTTTTCTCTGCAGTATGTTGGAGTCTTGATTCAGCTTGTTCCTAGTCTTTGACGATCAAAAGAATTTCGACCATCTTGTTTGAGAGACTTGTTCGCCGTTTCTCGATTATTCTTTCAGATAGACTAAAGGCTGACTCCGAGGAGACCGTAGAGAGAGGAATAGTCAACACATCTCGTGCTCATATGAATAGCACTGGATATGTTACTTTCTGGGTTTACCACCATGAGAGGATGTTCAACTCTTGCTCGAAACTGATGCTATCATTGTTGAGATAGCTTGATAGGTCTCCGGTGCTTTGCTGCCTCCCTCCTCCTAACTTACTATTAAATCAACAAATAATAGCAAAACATTTGAAATAAGGTAGTACTATTATATTCTCACTAATTTTGCCAAATTTGTGCAAACATAACCAGATTTTTCATAACTAAATATAGAGATGAGAGTGAGGTCTGAGGTGTGAAGCATGGAGGCCGGATGGCCCCCTATTTATAGGGAAAAACTCGATATTTTTGTGAACTTTTTTCTATTACTGATTTGTTTACTCCCTAGCGGTCAAAAAGGCTATTTTTCACGGGCCGTGCCGTGCCATGCTGATATGGCCCATTTACATGCATTGGAGCCTAGTTGGGTCGTACTGTGCCATGCCAGCATGGCTTGCATTTGCTAACGGGTCGTGTTATGCTACCCCCTTGGCCTAGGCGCGGCACAGTCCAGCCGGCACGAGCTAGATAGGTCGTGCCGTGTTTGGGCCGGGCCAACAGTGATGGGCCACGATCGCACACTAAGGCCCGGCCTGTTTAATTTCATCTTTTTCTGGTTTTTTGGGTTTTTTTTACCTTTTTCTGTATTCTTTCACATTGTCCGTGATGGGTTAACATATTTTTCTATTTTTAAATTTTTTAAATTTAGTTATGTTAAATAAATCACCATTAGCTACAGTAAAAAATAAACTATCTATAATAATAAAAATCATAAATCATCACTAATCTAAACTCCCTTAAGATAGTCAACCATTTGGTAAACAAAAGGATTGAGGGTAGGGGTGAAAACGGGTCGGATTCGGACGGATATTGCTGTTACCATATCCTAACCCATATTTTTTCTCCGGATTCGGTACCAATCGGATTCGGTATCAATCGGATTCGGTGTCGGATCGGTCGGGATTAACCCATTTTGTTTGCACCCCTACTTGTTTGTAAGGAATGCATACTGATGCGAGAAATGGAGTAGGACGACAATTGATGTTACTATTTAATAGCTGATGTGGAAGATTTTATTTTACCATTGCAAAGAAAATGAAACGTCAAATAGTAGCACTAACCTAAAATCAAAGTTGAGGATGTATCGGATTCGGACGGATATTCGGATTTGGACGGATATTGCTGTTACCATATCCTAACCCATATTTGTTTCTCCGGATTCGGTACTAGTCGGATTCGGTACCAATCGAATTCGGTGTCGGATCGGTCGGGAATAACCCGACCCATTTTCACCCCTAATTGAGGGGGTCGGTATTCGAACATGCTCTCCCGTCACAAATGTGTGCAACATCATATTTAGCTAACAGGGCTATATGTTGAGTATCCATGTGTTGATTAACAATTAACGTCGTAGTCTACAGTGCGAGGCCAGGATTTTAATAATATCTATTCTAATACAAGTTCAAATGATATAGTATAAAATTTTAAATATGATAAATTACATGTTTACACTACAACCAATATCATAAAACATTTTTAAAAAATTACAACTTGATACGAAATTCCTTCATGCTTTAGTGTTCTATAAATCTACATTTACAAATACAAATTATGATTAAAGTAGATTGGACAAGATCAAGATTAAAAAGGATTTGGTATTTTCAAAAATCAAAATCTAAGCTACACGGCTAGGTGGCCAATGCCTGGTGCGCACCTCCCCAACCGTGCTTTGCCTCTCGCTGCCTGCTCGCAGCCGTTCACGGGCTAGATGGTTAGGGCAAAGCGTACGATGCGATGCAGCGATGGGGATTGGATTTAGGTATTGATCCCAAGCCAGGCTGCCAGAGAGGTGTCGATCTTATGGCTTGGTGGGCTTTGGGCAGCTAGACCATTAGACTTATTGGCTATTCGTCTATGAGGTTCATGGGTTGTAAGTTACGGACATAAAGTGAGGGAGGAGCGTGTATATCTTTTGTACTATAAATATATATAATAAGTATTTTAGTAAAATTTTTAGAAGTATAGCTGAACCCATGTATCTTCGTTAGCTTCGCCAATGATAGTCTGTGGCAAAGTTATCAAACACTTTATATGAAAAAAAACCGAATGAAAAAGAAAAAAGTGTAGTAGAGCTAAAGTTTGTGAGCTAAAATCGATAGATTACGCACATGCAATGTGCATGGCATCAACGACGATGTAGCTTACATGGTGGACACGGTTCCTATGCGGTTGCCGGTGTAACTGCAACTTAAGCAGTTGCACTAACATTGCATGATCCAAAACCGACGACGAACATGTTTTAAATAGGTTTAGTTTCTTCTTCTTTTTTTTTTTTTTGCTTTTGACTTATTTAAATTAGAAGGCACTTTGAATGCATCAGTTTGTAACTTTGGGTTTTTTTTTTTTTTGTCTCTTTTTTTTGTTTTTTCTTATTCCTTTAAATTGTCCGTGACTAGGGCTGGATAACGAGCTGGCTCGGCTCGGCTCGGCTCGGCTCGGTCTGGCTCGGTAGGATAACGAGCTGGCTCGTTATAACTAACGAGCTAAAAAGCTAGCTCGGCTCGGCTCGTAAAAAGCTCGAGTTAGCTCGTTTGGCTCGTGAGCCGGGCCAAAAATGTCTCCATCATATATTCATCCATGGAAGCATGGCTCGTTTGGCTCGTTTGGCTCGTTTAGCCGTTTGGCTCGTTTGGGTACAATAGAGTACAAATTAACACATGCATGACTCGTTTGGGTACAATAGAGTACAAATTTACACATTAACACATGCAATAGAGTACAAATTAGGTCCATGGAAGCGGCATATGCATTATGGCTCGTGAGCGGCTCGCGAGTGGCTCGAGTTGGCTCGTTATAGCTAACGAGCTAAAATCTTGGCTCGGCTCGGCTCGTTATCCTACGAGCCTTTAAATTTTTCGTCCGTGACGATACAACTTTTGTTTTCCATTTTTTCCTCACTTTTTTCTAAAAAAACTAACAGTTGCTATAGTTCAATCTCAGCTTATAACCAAATCATAAGCTAGTTGGAACACCACCCAAAATCCACAGCGGTGTTGTAGCGTATGTACTGTAGCTATGCAGTTCTTAACGTGCAATTGTTGTTGCGACTGCATGCGATCTTTGTTGCTTACATAGTCTACTTACAGTGTTAGAAGGGACGTGGGAAATGGAATTAAACATAACCAAAGAAGTTTCAATGGCGCACATGAATGCCTTTTTATCATTTGGTCTGGAAGAAATAGTCCAAACATATTTTGAAACGGCAATGTACAAACCATCGTTTGTACAAATGCACAACTTCTGCCATTCTCAAGAAAGCATTATTGTTGGACAATTTGACTAAGATATCTCTACCACTTAAAAAAAGGAGTTGGTAGTAGTGGTTCATCACCAATGATTCATCTGCCTTTCAAAACTATCAAATCCACGTTGTCCGTCGCTAATCCAAGGGTTCAGACTCCCGCAGGCGCCACATCCTGCTCCAGGTCACACCCACGCTGACTTGTCCCCTCCCCGTTCGACCTTGCGCCCTCCCTTCCCACACCCGACGGTTTCTCCTGACTCCCTTCCCTCGCGCCACTTGCCACCCCCGCCCGTCTCTCTGCTTGCGCTACCATGCCCAACCTAGTGCCCCCCTTCCCATACCCAACATGTCTCTCCCGCCTCCCTTCCCTCGTGCCGCTCACCGCCCTCGCCCACCTCCCTACTCGTGCAACCCTCACCCGCCTCTCTCCTACTCTGCTCCCATCCCCTCCCTCCTGTCGCTCGACCACTACCTCCCCTACGCTCCCCTCCCCTTCGATGTTGCCTCCGTCGCCGCCTCCGTAGGCGACCAGTCCGCTGGATCCCCCCGTCCTGGCATGGCTCTGCCTCCCAAAACCCTAGCCCCTCCTCTCCCTCCCGCCGACCACATCCTCCCCTATGCTCCCCTCCCCTCTGATGTCGCCTCCGTCGCTGCCTTTGCAAGCGGCCAGTCCACTGGATCCCCCCGTCCTGGCATGGCTCCACCTCCCAAAACCCTAGCCCCTCCTCTCCCTCCCGCTGCTCGACCACATCCTCCCCTATGCTGCCCTCCCCTCTGATGTCGCCTCCGCCACTGCCTTTGCAAGCGGCCAGTCCATTGGATCCCCCCGTCCTGGCATGGCTCCACCTCCCAAAACCCTAGCCCCTCACGGCTCCCCTCCCCTGCCCCTGATATTGCCTCCACCACTGCATGCACAAGCGGCCAGTCCGCTGGGTTCAATCGTCCCAGCATGGCTCTGTGGCCTCCCGCGCGCCTCCCCTGCTAGCAGCACCACCACCACCTCGCCGTTGTCAATGGCAAGCCAAGGCTGCCTCTACCGTCGGCCTCCCAAGGCAAGGTACGCGTGTATCCTGCGTCCATCTCCCTCCCTTCCTCTTTCTTTCTCTCGATTTCTTTCTATGTGGGATTGGATGGGTAAACTGAAACTTGCATTTGGACTTAATGCATTGTACTTGTACCCATCTTTGCATTAATGCAATATTAATAAGCTACACCTCTCATTGGCTGATGCATGAAAATGTGCTTTAGACCAAAATATTCAGTTCAAAGCTTAATCCAGAGCATACCTATTATCTTGTTATTAAACATTCACAGGATTAGACAACTTCAAGTTACATTTTCATATTGAAACAAATCTTGCATGTTTCGCCTATGTTGTCACACCTTTTTGACTGCAGGCTATATAAATGTTGGACTTTGTTATGTTTTCATCTCCAGACAAACCTTATTTATTTGGCCTACATGTGTCATACAGGTCCGATTTCCAGCCAAAAAGGTCTCTAGAGGTTATTATGTTTACATTGGAGGAGCCTACATGATTTGGAATTAGCTACTTGGGAAGGCTGATCCTCATTTACCATAAGTTACATCTTATTTTAAGTAATGATATACATTATGCTTGTACTAATTGTGGCATGATCCTAATTTATTGGTTCTTATCTTTTCACTCCTTGAAAATGTGCAGCCGCTTAATGGCAGGGAGTGAAGAACTAGCTCAATCCCTCAAAAAGGCAATTGACAACTAGAATGTATCATTTTTTATGCGGTTGACTCTGCTGGCTACATGATACATCCAGAGGACCTGCATAATGTGTTTTTGAAGAAAGATAGTTATTTTGCTTTTATAAAATTGCACATTCAACAGGGTCCCATCTTGGAAAAAGAAAGTTGTATTTTGAGTGAATTAATACGTATGTGGTTTGAAATTGCTCTTAATCATGTCTGTTCTTACAACAGGTATTCCAATTGGCATTGTTACTGCTATTTTTGCTCCTGCAAGTATTAAGGTGGGGTTTGAAGAGAATGGGGACCATGCTAGAGCAGTGCTTATGGCCCCAAGGTTAGCATGTCCATCCATTTGATTACATTATTGTTGAAGGGTCTCTACATTTATGTATATGAAAGTGATGTTTTACAGAAATGATGCTAGATTGGCACAAACAATCTGAAGCTGAGTTTCAAGTTGTTGAAGGGATGCTACTTGTAGAAAACGTCTCAAAATGTGATGCCATTGGGAAATTCTGTTCAATGGGATATCAACTAGAAAAATGAGAATTATTTTCATCTGATTTTTCTTATGAGACCCACATCAGATGTCATTGTGTAATCATTTAGTTAATTTCATATTTATGGTGGGAGATTGCAAGCCGAGATTATTGCACATCAAGATGCTAGAAGGAAGATTGAAGGTCTCAGAATGGAGGCAAAATGTAAAGATAAGGAGGTATATATAGGAATTATTAAACACCACTATTTGAGTTTTGTGTTTTCGAATAATCTTCTAATGCCTTCTTTTCATGTGTATGGATAAAGCAATGCAAAGAGCATATAGCTGAGTTGGCCCTACATTCAGAAGCACAATCTTTGTTATTTCAGGAGAGGGTATGAGACCTTTAGCCATAAATATTGCCAGTAACTTAACATTAAAATTATGACATTGAAAAATCTTGCCAATATTGTTATGTAAGCATTCAGCGCTACAGAGGCTAATAATTCTCGCTGTACAATATCAAGAAATGGAGCACATGGTTTCTAAACATAAGCTTGGTCCACATGAATCTAATTCTACTGTACACACTACAAGAAATTTGAGTATCAGTGACGAATATAGTTATGATGAGAAACGAAAATGTCATAGATTAGCTATCATTCCGTGACGATTCAAGTGATTTCGTCATTAATATACGGGACGGTACCTTCGACGCCTAGTTTTGTGACGAAAACAAATATTTGTCACAGAATATACAGAAAACCATGACGATTTATTGGATGACGAAAAAAATATTGTCAAAAAAAATTAGGGTGAATGGGGCCATTGTGAAGTAGCCCTAAAAATCCCACCCGCCGCCTGCCCGCCCAGATAACTCCCGTCCGCCCCCCACCCGGCCGCATCCGCCCTCCACCCTAACTTTTTAGGGCTACTTCACAACTCGCGCTCTTTCAGACTCTGTCTCGCCGCCGCCTCATCCTCCTCCGCCCCCCACCCGGCTGCATCCGCCGCCTCCGCCCCCACCCGGCCGCATCCGCCCTCCACCCGGCCGCCGGCCTCTCCTCCGCCTCCAGATCTGCCTCCTCCTCCGCCGCCGCCCCTAGATCCGCCGCCGCCTCCTCCTCCTCCTCTTCCGCCCTCCACCCGGCCTGCCTCCCCATCCGGATCTGAGATCCCCAGAGCCATCCTCCCCAGTCCCCATCCGGTGTGCCGAACTACCGAAGAACGGAAGAAGGTCTCCCGCTCCGTCAAGGCCTCCAGTTCCCCATCGGCCGCATCGACACCGGCGCCCCCGTCTACCTCGCCGCCGTCCTCGAGTACCTCGCCGCCGAGGTGCGCCTTCGCTTGTGCGTGCCTCCTATTTCAGTGGATTGTCCTGTTGTTCATATATTCGCTTTTTATACTACTATTTCCTTGAGAATGGTTTGTTGTTCTCATTTTGCTCTGAAGAGATTAAGAGAAACATATCATCCGTGGAGAAGATGCTGATGTGAAGAATGGATGGCAAGTGTAGTGCTCTTGAGTCTTCACTGTCTTGCTAATTGGAGGCAACAGGGAGCTAGGCTTGCACGATTGAGTCGATGGATACCGGCGAAATTAGCACCTGCTCTGCTTGTATTTGTATAGCTGCAATGGCATGTGGCTTAGTTAGTTTACATGGTACTGGAAAACAGAGATCATCCAACTAGCTAGCATATACTGCAATACCTGATGTTGGAATCCCACTAAGCATATACGCTTGTTTGAACATCTAGTAAATGATGATGTTGTATTGACTATATAATTCTTAATTGCATTATTCTTTTACTGGCAGCTTATATTAATCCACTGCTCACTACATTATTCTTTTTCTGGTAACCTTTATTCTGTTTGGTTGTACATATTAATCCACTGCTCACTGCATTATTCTTTTACTGGCAGCTTATATTAATCCACTGCTCACTGCATTATTCTTGGAAAAACTAAAATAGATTGTGAAATGCCATAAGTTATGTAAGTGTTGACTGCATGGATGATTGGTACATAAATAGATTCCTGCTTGCCAAAGGAATGGACAAAGCCGAAAATGTATGCACTCTTATGAGTAATAATGCTTGACAAGTACAAGGGTTTCCAAGACTAACGAAATTGTGGCAGGCTTTAATTTCGGGCTGTTCTGCTGGTGGTTTAACCTCCATACTACACTGTAACAGATTTCATGACCTTCTGCCAGCGGATACCAAAGTTAAATGCCTTTCCGATGCTGGTTTCTTCATCAATGAGTAAGCAATTACTAGTACTGGACGCCAGCTCACAGAAAAAGAAAACCATGCTGTGTGATTTTGCAGCTTTGAAGATATACCAGCCATTGCAATATATAGAACAAAGTACATTGTCTTTCTGAATATTGAGTTGCTTGTCTAACACCTCCCATCTTTGTGATGACAGGAAGGATATTGCTGGAGTGGCGTACATTGCTGCCTTTTTCAATGATGTAGTTACAACACATGTATGCACATTTGACTGCTCTTTCTACCTGATTATATGGGTATACCTATAACTCTGTCATGATATGATAATCAAGGACTTATGACTAAAAGTCTAAAACAAACACTACCCTAATACCAAATAAATTTAGAGTTCAACTAGGATTCAACAGGATGACCTAAAGAGGCATACATAAAAAATCTTCATTTTGCAAAAATGTATTTCACCTATATTTCTGTTGCTTTCTCCTGTAGCTGATTACATTATCCTGTGTAAGTGTTGACTGCATGGATGATTGGTACATAAATAAATTTATTTTCAGGATTCTAGCGGTCTCTTGCCATCTAACTAAAGAGAATATTAGCACATTTTGTATATGTGCCAGTGTTGAGCATTACTCTGTTGTACTTGTCTGTTGAAATGTAGGTATGTTATTTCCAGTGGTGCTGTTCATGCTCTCATAGCATCCTTGATAGGCGCTATTCTCCCTCAGGTAGAATTGATAAATTAGAGCATTGGTAGATCTCTCTCATTTCAATTGCTTTGGTTTGGTTAATAATATTGTGATTCTGTGTTGTTGGCAGGCAGATCCGCAGATGCAATAGTAGCACAGATAGTGAAAATTAGATAGCGGAGTAGGATTTTGAAACCACAGTTTATGGTAGCTCAGCAAGTTCAGATATGACATTGGTTTGCAATTAAACCAATTATAACCTAATTCCATTTGTAACTATTGGATATGAAAGTTCAACTTTGTAATTTGTTAGCATCAAGTTATGGGTATTACTTGCAAATGTGATCACTTTTGTGTTGAACCAATGATTGTAATGGCATGTATTGGATAAATGTCAATTAATTCTATATACTTTGATGGAACAATTCTATGGTGATTATCTGGAGAATTATGCTACTGTTCATGATGTTTTTTTGTCATTTATGTATGTCTGGATTAAATTTTGTGACGTTGCAAATATATTCATGATGAATAAATATTGTCACAGAAAATATTTTATGACACTAAGTAAATCGTCATAAATATTATTGTATAACGATCTGTTATTCGTCATAAATGTGTACTATTTTATGACGATTTCCCAATGATCGTCACTAAGAACATTCTATGACGCAGAATCTGTGACGATCCGCGTGACGCAAGAAAATCGTCAGTATTATGCTTTTATGACAAAAATCTATGATTTTGTGACAAATACGTATCATCACCGATGCTCAAATTTCTTGTAGTGACATACCAAAGTTGAAAAGCCTTCAGGGCGAACAAGAGAAGCCAGTTCACCTTTTCGGTGCATATCTAGCATTATACAACAAATGAACTCTGAGAAGGATCAAGAAATCTCAATGGCCACCCCTCCCATCTGGCTAGCACCACATCCCCCCGTCATCGCCTCCCCTCCCATCTGGCCAGCACGGCATCCCCCCATTGCCACCTCCCTGCTGATCCGTTCCCCTCGGCCCCCTACTTCCCATAATGAGAAATAGTACGACGTAAGATCTCATAATGTTTTTATAACCATATGCTTTTACAACATGAATTGAATGATAGTTATTACTATCATGATGATATCATAACTGGTAGCTGTGCACAGTTTGAACCAAGCGTCAAAACATTTTCACTTGTTAAACCTTTTTGAGATGTCCCAGTTACGAGTGAGTTTTCTTACATTGATTATTTTTGAGTTGACAGGAACATCATCGATGCATTTTTCTAATGGAATGTTGCTTCTTAGACTTGGGAATGTGGGAACGGTTACTCTTCAGTGTTATGAGGATGAAATTGAGGATGCTCTGAGAAAGGTGTGGACCAAGGCTCATGTATACTGTTGTGTTGAGGATAAGGTAGGGAATTCCATTTTGATTAGAAACCAAATTAAGGTCCATTTTAGTCTAAACCTATAAAAGCATTTAGACACTTGCATGCGTACATCACTGCCCCTTGCAAATGGAGTCAATATCGTACTACTTGTTAAAATTAAACAACTAGCGAGTGCACTTGTAGAACATTCAAATACTAAAAAATGAGGGTATGAGTAATGTCTTATAAATAGCTGTTTCTTAGCTTTTACAGTTTCTCTATGGGTGGTATATTTAACTAACTTCTAAATTTATGATCCTCTTTTCTGTAGGAGGTTATTGCCCCCTTGTGTAGAGATATTTAGACAGATCTCTGATTTCATGTTTATTCCACTCATTTGAAAGGACCAATTTTTGTGAACCCAACAAAGGTTATGAACTGCATTTTATGAATTGAGTAGTGTGCCGTTTGTTTTTTGATGCTGATAGTATTTGTACTTACACTATGGGACAGACTGGGGTTCGTAACCTTTCATGGTACTTAAGAATGAAGCCCTTGTGACTACCTTTCAAGTTTGTTGATGTTAAATTGCTTGTAGAGAACCATCTAAATTCTGCATTCTATACTTACTCTGATGTCTTACTATGATAACAAGGTATGTACAACGCTCTTCCTATGGCAGATAATAACTATTGTATGAAACTTATGAAGTATATTGTCAAATGCTCGCTTATTATTTATGAGAATTGGTTCGGTCCATTGTTGGAGGTGTTAACTCCAGATCTATATTAACAGGGTATAATCGACCTGCATCACACCACTAGAGACACCGAGGTGTTAAGATCATGAGAACCGTTGGATGAGCTATATTGAACGACTGAGAATAAGTGAATGTACCGAACCAAAACTCATTATTTATATATTCTAGATATATACAGAGATGCATCAACTAGGAGAGCTGAAATATGCCATTCAACTGTAAGATTTCCATCTTACTGTGGATACTCTGGATCAAGATTTTGATCTAACAACAATCATGCAAAATCTTGATTCATTTAGTGAGAAATACTCCTACAACATTGTCAAACAGGTGGTTACTAATACTCCTTCAGTTTACTCTTGTACTCCATCGTGATGTCATTTTATTTTTACACCGCACATGTTCTATTAATCTATGCTTGTTGAATCCTGTCCTGCTGCCCATCACACACACTCTCTCTCTCTCTCTCTCTCTCTCTCTCTCTGCTTTCGAAGCATTTTTTTGTGAAACTGATTTCTTTTCTAATGATCTATTTTATGCAGATGTTTGTTGAGAATGATCTAGATGGTCAAGGCCGAAAAATTTAAGTGTTTTATGTGTTGAACACATTGCATCTTCAATTGCCATGTGCAATTTACATAGAATTTCTGCAGCTTCAGACTCCATTTTGATGTTCTTAAATCGGATGTTTGTAGATCCTCATGTGTTGCTTTAAAGCGACATTGAAATTGATTTATTGAAGGCCAGAAAGTTTAGAGTTAATAAAAAAATCAGATAATAAAAATCAACTTTTGAGTGTTACTCAGCGCTATAGTTAATAAAAATTGCTGAAGACCAAACTTGTAGATCTTATTATAAAATTAAGGTAATTATCAATCTGATCATATGAATTTCCTTGATTGATGTGAATGCCACCATAAAGAAATATTTAGGGAATGTCTATGTTTAAACATTTCGAACCATTGAATTAAAAACAGACTACAATATCAATAGTAATTTTAAATTTTTTCTAATCCGTAGGAATGCACATACATTAAACTACATTATGTAGGAAGGAATGATTCCCTTGCAATACAACAAAAATAATTCATACAAGATAAAAAAAATAAAAATTTCTTGCTACACGTTGGCGCAACAAGAATTTTCTTTCTAGTGAAGAATGTCAATTCCTGATTTGAGCGGTTGGATGGACAAGAATCTAATTTCACAGCCGCCGGGCAGCGCTGCAGAGTGTAGGTTAGGCGGAGCACCCGAAGCTCTTCAAGGCCTCTCCATCCTCGTTCTCTCCGCGTCCCCTCCGCTCTCTTTGTACGCCTCCACCTCTCTTCTCCTCCTCGTTGCATTGCACACACGCGTAAGCCAAGCAGCACGCCAAGAAGAAGGGAGCAGAGAGATGGCTGCCGCCGCCTTCACCGCCGCCAAGTTCTTGGCGCCGGTGGCCGCGAGATCCGGCGGCGACAGGGCGCACCTCCCCGCCACCTCCTCCATGAGGCAGCGCCGCAGACCGGCGCCGCGCCTACGGACGGCGCTCGCCGTCTCCTCCGACGTGCTCGCCGGCAACAAGGCCGCAGCCGGCGCCGCCGCGCATCCGGTGATAAACCCATCTCTCCTTTTCTCCCTCCATGAAAAAAAAATGCGATCGTGGACGCTGCCCGAGTGTAAAATCCGATCACGGGCCGCTTTTACGGTTTTTTACCACGTCGCGCGATTGGATCCTGAGTGCTGCGATTTGTAAATTCGCGAGGAGATTTAAGGCACAGTTGGATTGATTGCGCGCTTGTGCTTCTTGGGGTCACATTTGCGATGCACACGCACTGCTCGAGTCGCTTAGATTGGATTGGTTTGCTTATAAGCGTGCAGAATCCTTTTCTCCAAGGTTGGATAACAATTCGACTACTCAGATGCTTGGAATGCTAAGCTAGTCTCCATAATCTCGTGTTGACAACTCTCCTGCCTGTACTTTGAGCACTGCCCATCACCCCGTGCCTCAAAGTTGCACTTTTAGGATTGGAAATGCTACAAAAGTGCCAACTTTTCTGTGTTCTGATCCTCTCAATTGAACTTTCTACTAGTAGTTTTAAGGGTCACTGGCACGATCCTGTGTAAAAGATCCCCTTTTAGCTTTGCTAAACTCTAGGTTCTGTCTATTGCAATTTCAGAATTGTAGAATTGCCTCCTCAAGAGTCAGCTTGAAAATGTTGTAACATCAGACTTTCAGTGGTGCTTGGATCTGTAAAGTTGCTTTTTTTTTCTCTGTTGTTTAATGTTGCAAGTCTGTTCAAGTTGAGCAATTACTCTGTTTTTAATTCAGTGTGTCTCGTTTTCTCCAGGATGTGACACGGGAAGAGGCATTGGAGCTGTACGAGGACATGGTTCTTGGCCGTGTTTTTGAGGACATGTGCGCGCAAATGTACTACCGTGGCAAGATGTTTGGTTTTGTCCACCTTTACAACGGGCAGGAGGCCGTGTCCACTGGCTTCATCAAGCTGCTCAACCAAGCTGACTGTGTTGTTAGCACATACCGTGACCACGTCCATGCACTGTCCAAGGGTGTCCCAGCCCGTTCTGTAATGGCTGAGCTCTTCGGCAAGGCAACTGGCTGCTGCCGCGGACAGGGTGGTTCCATGCACATGTTCTCTGAACCCCACAACCTCCTCGGAGGTTTTGCCTTCATCGGAGAGGGCATCCCTGTTGCCACTGGTGCTGCCTTTGCTGCTAAGTACCGCCATGAGGTGCTCAAGGAGTCCGGCCCTGATGGGCTTGATGTCACACTTGCATTCTTTGGAGATGGTACCTGTAACAATGGCCAATTCTTTGAGTGCCTGAACATGGCTCAACTGTGGAAGCTTCCTATTGTGTTTGTTGTGGAGAACAACCTATGGGCAATTGGGATGTCGCACCTTAGGGCTACTTCAGACCCAGAGATTTATAAGAAGGGCCCAGCATTCGGAATGCCTGGGGTGCATGTCAATGGGATGGATATCCTGAAGGTCAGGGAGGTGGCTAAAGAGGCAATTGAGAGGGCAAGGAGAGGTGAAGGACCAACCCTAGTGGAGTGTGAAACTTATCGGTTCAGAGGTCACTCTCTTGCCGATCCTGATGAGCTCAGGAAGCCTGGTAAGGGTTCCCTTCCTAGTTATTTTTACTTCACTTTTATTTTATAGGTAGTAACATTGCTGGTGCTGACTAGGCTAACCGACCAGAGAAATGGAAATTGACAATAAAAATATTTCAGTCATTAAGTTTACAATGTCGTTGTTTAAACTATTTGTCTTGTATCTGAGTTGAAGTACTATAAACTAGATTACTAGTTATACTGCAGACATAATTTCGCTCAGGCAAGTCCTATGATCCCGTTTAGTATCATCATAAATGAGAGGACTACCTAGGTTTTTATAAGATTACAAGCAGGATCTAACTATACGGCTGAATGACTGGTAATAAGATTTGAACAACAGTTACCATGTTAATAATACATGTGAAAAATTTGTTACTAAATTTAGTTTATTTTCTTTTGTTAGCTCTGTAAATGTAGGATTTGCTTGACTGATGCGATGGTCAAAGTATGATCTGATTTGATGAAAACTAGTTAGAATTGGCTATTGCTACAGGATGATTTGGTTTGAAATTGTAGTTTTGTGGTGCCAATTGAACTAGTGAGCGAAATTTTTTTTGAAGAGACTGTAGCTTTTTGTTCTTATCATCATCGCAGTCATCTTATCTGACATGTCAACATCCTGAATCCTGATAGGTATGACTAGATTGTCTCATAGCAACCTCATACGGCATCTGGCACCACTTGTTTTTTCAATTTTAAATCCGAAAAAATACCAGCTTTTGGGAAAGCATGTCCTGCTGTCCTGGACTTTATTTTCTTCACCACAATTCCACTCGATGATAAGTTTGCTCTTGTAATCATTTGCGGTGATGAATTGCATTTTTTAGGTCTCTAATGAATTGCATCTTAGTTTATTTTGGAGTTTCTTCCTGTATTAACCCTCATGAGAAGCAAATGCCTTTCCCCCTTTATTTCTGAGGGAAAAGTTCTTCGATTAACTTGATACTTGAGGGAAAAGTAGATGTATGATAAATAAATGGTTTCCTTAACTATGTATACGGGTTATTGGTTCATATAGGATCTCATGACTGTTTAAATCCTCCATACTCGGTGTTTGCGATACTATCACTAGATTGGGTGAACATAGTCACTCATAATCTTGTGTCTAATGCTGTTCTAGCTTTTTTTTTATCCACTTGATGTTGAGCCATTTTCCCCTGTTAGTAATGATATCTGGTTGCTTTGAAGTCATAAAGGTGGAAGCAATTTATTTAGCTCAGTTTGGATCTTCTTATGACATTATGAAAATAAGACCGTAAGCACAGTTAGCTATCTCTTATCATTTATGATCCACTTAACTTGTTTGCTCTCTGTAACTTGACCATAATATTTCATGATCTATGTATCTAATACAGAAACGATTGTTCAGCGCACTTTGTTTGAATATTGATTCATGACTACTGTAACAACATTATCGGTGTATATCTGCATCCATATTCTCTTTATTATTGCATTGTATGATTTGTAACGGCCAACTTAGTTATTGGCTCCTGAATTGTCAAGCTGCACAGGTTTCCTCTTTCTTTGCTAATTTGGTCTGACTCACTCCATTTGATTACTTTGTGCACAGATGAGAAATCTCATTATGCTGCAAGGGATCCCATTACAGCCTTCAAGAAGTACATCATTGAACAGAACCTTGCAACTGAATCTGAGCTGAAGAGCATCGAGAAGAAGATCGATGATGTTGTTGAGGAGGCTGTGGAGTTTGCCGATGCAAGCCCACACCCTCCACGGAGCCAGCTGTTGGAAAATGTGTTTGCTGATCCCAAAGGCTTCGGCATTGGTCCCGACGGGAAGTACAGGTGTGAGGACCCCAAGTTCACGCAAGGCACGGCTCAAGTCTAAGTCTCCACAGAAGCACTGGTCATGTTAAGCGTACTGTAAGCACAAGGCACATCATTTCTTTCGTTCTTAGACGTCCTATATTACTGTGTAATTCATCACTGTGCTCGACTGCTGCCCCAGTTTTACCCATTGCTCTTCAATAGTTCTACATCTGGTTTGAAGTTTGGACAGAGTTATAGCATTAGTTACTATTATTGGGTGCCCTGCTTGTGAAACTATATTTATAAATATCTCGAGGAAATGTGAAACAATGTCTGTTATCCTTGTTTTACTTGGTTGCTTGGGAGATCATAAACAGACAGTGATATTTGCCTTCCCTTTCTTCAGTCCCAGTTCATGAGAGCCATTATGCATCTTGTCAGAGGACCTTGTCACCTCAGACAGCTTGGAGTGTAGCCCAGTGAATATGATTTTTGGGAGAAAATTTCATGTATCCTTGTGGATTTGTCCACAGTTGGTTCTTTCCTTGACACCAATGTCATGCTCTATAATTCTACATCAGTTCCTTGAGATTTACAAAATGTCCTGATTATTCTCTCGCATTCTACTTTTTTATGTCTCAATACTTTTTGTGTGCGTATATATAGCTTCTCTCTTTTTCCCCTTTCCAGTTACTTGTATGGTAGAGCATCTCAGCCCAAGGCTAGCTTAATATGGCTAACCCAAGCCCAGCCTGAGCACAAAACTACCCAGGCTTAGCTAACCCAATAAAGTTGGCCCAAGCTCAGCCCAAAACAGAAGCTAACCCAAGCCCAGCCCAACCCAAGTCTAGCCCAAGTTCAGTCACCCCAAACCCAAGTCCGGTCTAACTTTGGTCCGTTTGTAATGTGAGAATTTTTTTTTTCGATTCTTACGAAAACTAAACTATTTCTTGTGAAACTCTAGGGTTCCAAGCAGGCAAGCAGGGCTTCTAGATTATGGAGGAACTATTTCCTGTAAAATTCCTGCGTTCTAAACTAGGCTTCTTGTTGATGGAGGGTCGCCGCACCTGATTTGACCATGTGATGCAACATGGGAACTCGGTTTGCACTCAAATTTAAGTAACAGATGTGTTGGAAACCCAAATATAAATAAGTGAAAGATTTCTTGGAAACCTTTCATGTTCTTGTTAGTTTTCCATCTATGTCATGCCACGTTGCACCTAGATTCAGGTCAATGTTCTGCAATGGTTGGCAGTAATGGAGTCAGGATTTGATTATACCCTAGGCTCAGTGGTGGAATAATTTAGACTATTTGAGCTGGATCATAAAAATATTATCCAAGCTAGACTGAATTTACCCGGACTGTATATTTGTTGTGAGCCCTGGTTCGAGATCTCAGATTATAGTGGTGTTTGGGGGGTTGGTCACAACGCTTTCCCACGAGGATCACGGACCTCACCGTGAGCAAACCTTGTGAATAGAACTTAGGGTTTGGGAGAAGAGAATACTTTATTGCTTAACTACCTTCCCGCTTAAACGCAAGAAGGTATATATACTCTTACAATTCCCGGTTGTCTTTAGAATCCGACTCCTAAACGACTCCTCCTGAGACTCGAACACTAAGGATTTCCCTACACACGCAAGACTAAAGCAAGACTTCCAACCGAATAGGACTGCTACTATGGATTGGATTGGCCTGGCGGCTTTGAACGCCTGCCATAGTATTTTCCCCAATAAGCATCCGTAACATTTCCCCCTTCCTGAGGAAACAGCTCGTCCTCGAGCTGAAACTGTGGGTACTGTTGTTTGAAGTCAGAAACCGGTACCCAAGAAGCTTCCGCCGATGGTTGGCCAGCCCATTGCACGAGGACCTCCCAGCTACCTTTAAACAGACGCGAGCGAACAATGGTGGCAGGAACGGGCAGGACTCGGCCATGAAGGATGTCAGGCAGAACTGGTGGCGTAGCAGGTGGATCACCACTGAATTTCTTCAGGAAGGCCACATGGAAGACGTTGTGGATTCGAGCAGATGTAGGAAGTTGCAATTTGTAAGCCACTGAACCCACTCGACCAACTATTTGATACGGTCCATAATACCTGGGTGACAATTTGGAAATCCTTGTTGTAATCCCCACAGCTTGGCGATGATGTAGCTTGAGCAAGACCCATTGGCCAACCTCGAATTCAACCTCCCGATGGTGTTTGTCATAGAATTCCTTCATACGCTGTTGTGCGTGTAGTAAGCGATCCCGAATGTCGTGGAGAAATTCATCTCGGGTACGTAATATGTCATCAACCGCCGAGACTTGTGCTGAGCCTGCTTGGTAAGGAAGAATTGTTGGCGGGGACCGCCCATACACAACCTGAAATGGAGTACATCGTAGAGTCGAATGAAACGATGTATTGTAGCAGAATTCCGCCCAAGGAAGCCATCGAACCCAATGGCGAGGTCGATCCCCACTGAGACATCGAAGATACATTTCAATGGTTCGATTGACGACTTCACTTTGGCCATCAGCTTGCGGGTGGAATGCAGATGTCATGTCGAGAGAAACTCCTGCCAACCGAAATAGCTCTTTCCAAAAATTGCTTGTGAAAATTGTATCCCTGTCGCTTACAATTGATTCGGGGAAACCATGGAGTTTCACAATAGCCTCAAAGAAAGCATGAGCTACTGATTAAGCCGTATAAGGGTGTGCCAATGGCACAAAGTGAGCATATTTGGAAAATCTGTCCACCACTGTCAATACTACTGATTTCCCTTGTACTCGAGGGAATCCGTCATTGAAATCCATCGCTATATGCGACCAGATCTGTGTTGGGATTGGTAAGGGTTGTAACAGACCTGCAGGATGTAAGTGATCCTCTTTGTTGCGTTGGCAGATGTCACAACAAATAACATGCTCTTGAATAAGCTTTTTAAGTTGGGGAATATAGAAATCCTTGCGGATGCGGTGCAACGTTTTCTGGATTCCCTCATGACCAATGTCGTGGTATGTGGAAATGATCTGTGACACAAAGGCAGAGGAGTGTGGAACGAATATGCGACCATGATATAGGAACAGCCCATCCACGAAGGACCAATGTGGAGGAAGGTCTTGAGATGCCAACTGAGACTGTAATGTCTGAAATGCCGGCAAGGAGCTGACTTCCTCTTTGAGCTGAGATAGCAGCTGAAAGTTCGGTACTGAGATTGCGGACAAGGACATATGCTCATCCCGGCGTGACAATGCATCGGCGACTGTATTGGTTTTGCCGGGTTTAAACTCAATTTGGAAATCAAACCCAAATAGTTTACTGACCCAGTGATGTTGAGGAATCGTGTTTAAACGCTGGTCAAGAAGGAATTTCAAAATGTAATGGTCGGTGCGAACAATGAATGGTTTACCCCAAAGATAATGTCTCCAATGACGTACTGCTTTAACCAATCCGATGAGTTCGCGCTCGTATGCCGCTAATTTTGCGTGGTGAGGTGGAACTGCTCGGCTGAAGAATGCAATGGGTTGAGATCCTTGATGAAGTACAGCACCAATTCCACTGCCAGACGCATCGCATTTGACGATAAAAGATGTTGTAAAATCCGGCAGAGCTAAAAAAGTTGGCTTACAAAGGGCTTCCTTTAGTGCCAAAAATGCCTCATTTGCTTCCTGGGACCAACAGAACCCCTCCTTGGTAAGTAGCTGAGTAAGAGGCGCGGCAATGGAGCCAAAATGACGTATGAATTTACGGTAATACCCGGCGAGGCCTAGAAATCCCCTCAATTGGCGGGCAGATTTAGGAATCGGCCACTGCTGAATATCTTGAATTTTGGATTGATCCATGGAGACTCCCTCCGCGGAGACCACATGACCCAAGTATGAAACTGAAGTTGTGCCAAAAGAACACTTTGACTGCTTAAGGAAAAATTGATGATGCCGAAGAAGAGCAAAGATTGTTCTAATATGGCACAAATGTTCTGACCAAGACGGACTGAAGATTAAAATATCATCAAAGAAGACCAACACGAATTTGCGAAGGTATGGTTGAAGAATAGCATTCATAACAGCTTGAAAGGTCGCCGGGGCATTAGAAAGACCGAAGGGTAAGACCAAATATTCAAAGTGACCATGATGTGTTCGGAATGCAGTCATATGAATGTCATCCGAATGCATTCGTATTTGATGATAGCCTGAGCGTAAATCCAGTTTAGTGAAGTACTTGGCAAGTTTTAACTCATCCAATAACTCATCAACTACCGGTATAGGAAATTTATCCTTGACAGTTTGAGCATTAAGCGCACGGTAGTCCACACAAAGCCGCCATGAGTTATCCTTCTTTTTGACCAAAATCACCGGAGAGCTGAAGGGCGAAGTGCTGGGACGTATGATTCCCTGTAATAACATCTCCTGACATTGTTTTTCAATTTCGTCCTTGTGGTGATGAGGGTACCGATACGGTCGAACTGCCACCGGTTCGGACCCTGGGATGAGGTGAATGCGGTGGTCAAAGTGTCGTTGAGGCGGTAGTCCAGAAGGATGTTGAAAGATGTCATGAAAATCTGACAGTAGATCTGGCAACAGTGATTGAGTTGGCTCATTGATAGTGAACAGTCGGGCGGATGGCTTGCGTGGGATGCCCCGAAAGCGCACTTGACGTCCTTGATGCCAGAAAGCCATCGACAGATTGGAGAAATCCCAGAGGATTGGGCCTAATGTTCGCAGCCACTGAACGCCCAGAATCAAATCAAAACCCTGGAGGGATAACGCATAACAATTGATAGAAAACTCTTCAAGACCAATAGTAATTGGCAAGGATGGACAAAAACCTGGGCAAGATAATCTATCTCCGTTGGCTACTGCCACATGAATACCCGTGCGAGTTTGCAAAGAAATAGCTGACAACTGAGCAGCCGTAAGACTGATGAAATTGTGAGTAGATCCTGAATCAACCAAGGCACAGAACTTGTGATCATTAATGCGGATTGTCTGTTGCATCGTATTGCCGGAAGAGATACCAGTCAATGCGTGCAAAGAGATCTGAGGATTGGCATCTTCACCAGTATCATATGGAATATCATCTTCATCCAAGATCTCAATCCAATACAAGCATTTGCACCGATGTCCTCTTGTGAATTGTTCATCACAATTAAAACAAAGACCTTTCTGTCGGCAATCCGCCATCTCAGAAGGTGTAAGACGCCTAAACGCTTGCTGAGATTGTAATGATGGTCCTATTGCCGACGCAGGCAGAAGTGGAACCTCAGGCGGTTTCGAGAGCAGAGGAGCCAGGCGTTGTGCTGGAGCATATTTTGCCGTTGAAGACTGTGGAGTGTGGTGTGGTTGGCGGAGAATCAATCCTGAATTGTATAGGAGCTTGTAATGTCTCTCTGTTGCTTTAGCTAGACTCACGGCGGTATCCAAAGACGATGGATTCTGTAGTTCCACGTCTGACTTGATAAGCTCACCCAGACCGGCTAGAAATAATCCCACTTCATGCTCAGGTGAGAGATTGTCGGCGCGACAAAGGACCCTATAAAAGTCCTGAGCATATGCTTCAACTGACCCGGTTTGACGAAGAAGGGCAAGTTCCGATACTGGATTAGATCGAAACGGAGGTCCAAAGCGCAGTTTGCAAGAGTTCTGAAACCTAGGCCAAGACGGGATTTCTTCGGATCGCTCCAATTTGTAATACCATTGCTGAGCTATACCTGTCATTACGGTGACCACGAAAGAATTGATCACAACGCCCAAGCCATTCCAATGGGTCTGAGGTGCCATCAAACAGAAGAAAATCCACTTTGTAGAATCGGCCTGGGTGTGGAGCCGCGGTTTGCTCACCGGAAGGCTGCCCTGCCGCAAAGTTTGCCGAATTGGTGTCTTTAGTAGGCGACAACGGGCGTCCGTCAAGAGCCAGAACAGCTGCCTCCAGATTTGCGTGAGCCGCCGCCTGTTCTTCTTGCCGCTTCAAGATCGTTCCCAAGATCTCTTTTAATTCACGAAGTTCCGTGTTGAGGGAGTCAGGAGCCATGGAATCTGATACCAAACTGTTGTGAGCCCTGGTTCGGGATCTCAGATTATAGTGGTGTTTGGGCCGGGGTTCGTCAGCGTCTTCCCCACGAGGATCACCAAACCTCGCCGTAGCAGCCGCTTGTGAACAGAACTTAGGGTTTGGGAGAAGAGAATACTTTATTGCTTAACTACCTTCCCGCTTAAACGCAAGAAGGTATATATACTCTTACAATTCCCGGTTGTCTTTAGAATCCGACTCCTAAACGACTCCTCCTGAGACTCGAACACGAAGGATTTCCCTACACACGCAAGACTAAAGCAAGACTTCCAACCGAACAGGACTGCTACTATGGATTGGATTGGCCTGGCGGCTTTGAACGCCTGCCATAGTATTTTCCCCAATAAGCATCCGTAACAATATTAGATATTTTTCTACACCCGAGCTAAAACTTATTTTGTCCAGAGTGTAGCTCCGCCCTGATGGTTGGTGACAGGGTGTGAACTTTGGTGTACCAAGTCTGAAACTTGGCAATTCCAATTGCTGGGCTGCACTGGCGACTGTTATATGCTATCGTACCATGAAGAGCAAGATAGACCAACAATAGAAAGTTTGAATCCGGCAAATCTCAATTGTGCGTCTTTACAGACGATGCAGCTGTACCAGTTACCATTATTTGGACTTGCTTATGTTGAAAAGCCTGAAAGTTGTACCTCCTTGATGCCTTCTCAGAAGCTACAGAGGAGTGACAGGCGTCTGAGCTCGGTTTTCTGTGTTTCTAAAGTTGCCATTACTGTCAACCTTGTAATGTTGGGATCCATTGATAAGCCATCACCGATGGCTGGGGCTTTGTTCTTTGCAGCTTCTAAAAGCTACATTTTAGCTTTTCTACATTAACTAGTTTTGAAACAGAATATCTTTTTAAGATAGAGTCTACTAGTAAATTGTAGTACATATTATACCGACTTCATTTCTATCGGCAAAAACCGCACGTGAGTTTCTGTTACTTTGTAATCTCTCACGCGAACAGCCCAAAAGCCACAAACCGCAGCCAAAACGCCCTAAGTTTCAGCAAAAAAGAACAGGCCCTTGATATTCTCCTTCTTAGTTAGGCACTTCCAATGTTTCACATCAGCTGCTGTCCATAACTTTAATTAACCTGTCATATAAGTAAAATCTAATACGCAAGTATATTTAAAGAGGAGAGAGGTGAGAGCAATATCTCATGTAAGACATCACCTTTTTTTAGAGGACTAAGGTAGATAAACATCGGAAGAAACCTCACTGAGATGAATTAGATGTTCATAGCACATGTTTCATAGGCCCAACTGGATTTTATGCGTCTATCCGGATTTTTGACCTGGTCTTTTATGAACCACATTTTATAGGCTACAAGATTAAAAGATAGAGTAAATCATAATACATATAACAATAATAATATTATAATAAAACACATAGATATTATCCATTGGGATAGTGTATATAAACACTCATTTAATACATACTTTCTCCTCATAGATATTACTATGGAAACTACTCATTGGGACTGTTCTAAGGGCACTTTCAATGGATGATATGAGCAATGTCTATGAGAGACCAACTGAGCAAAAATCTTATGTGGGAGAATTAAGGAGGAAAGAGAGCAGAGCAATGTCTCATTCAGAACATTACTTGTTTAAGAGGACCAACACAGCTAAACATCGTTTAACACGGAGCTAGAGCAATGGAATTTCTATACCACGCATTTTATTTATGGGGACCCACATGGATCATCTATGCCTACTGATTTTTAACGTAACACACATTTTAAGCAACACGCATGGATTGTTCTCTTCTTTGCACCCAGTTCATGGCTTACAGTTTTGGTTGTGCATTGCTCTTCTTAATATTTGCCATATATTCCTCGGAGCTTGTAACATGCCACATGCACTTTAAAGAGTAGCATCCCGATGTAATTCTGATAGTCGATCATGTAAGCATGTTTTTGTGCACGTATATGTACTAATGTGTTGTTTAAATCAAGTGAGATGTAGCGCATACTAGTTCTAAATGGCAATATATTTCAATCTGTACCAATATAATTCTAGTGCCATGTGCATACAACTGTTGGCAGCAGGAAGTACCAGCAAGTATATAGGTAGTTCTTTCTACTTGATATAGTCAGGTTTTCTACTTCTTTCTACTTGACACAATTGGTTGTTAGTATTTCTATACCAAATAGTAAAAAGCAAAACATGTGGGCCACAAGATTGCAATGCAGTTGTAGGCCACAAGGTTGCAATGTAGTTTAGATCATAATACATGCAACAATAATGACCTTGACATAAAACACAAAGACACTATTTATTAGAGTAGCTGGATCTAAACATCTCCTAGATATTGCTATGGAAACTGCCCATTGGGAGTGCCCACATTGGCCAGTGGTGAACTGATGCCTTCTGAAAAGTAGTTTAATTTGTGGGACATAAGAATCACAAGATGTTAAGCAATGGCCATTCCTCGTTAAGGCACTGTAGGATAGCTTCAAAAAGGATGGACTAGGAGCTCTTCAAAGAAAGATAAAGAGAAGAAAAGAAAAGAACAGAACAGAAAAGAAAAGGAGGAAGAGGGCAGAACACGTTAAGTACCAGTCACATGTATCCAACGTATACAATACTCATCTGCTAGTTATAAACTTCTTGTGATCTTACCCAAAAAAAGTATATTACCAAATGATTGGTCAATAAGCATGCGTTGATAACAAGTTCAACTTAGCTAATTTGAAGCAAGAAAGTTAGAAAAATACAGTGGAGACGAACAATTCAATTTGATACAGATTTCTCTGAGAATATTCAACACGAATGTCAATCTGTCACCCATAGATTTTCTAAAAAAGAATACATGTTGGTGACAAAAGCGAGAATTCTTGTTAATAACTAACAAAAGCACTAGGTGACAAAAGCGAGAATTCTTGTTAATAACTAACAAAAGCACCATATTTTATAGCACCTCACATATATGAGCCTTATACATTGTACATCATACAATGGTTTTCTGTCTCAACACACAAACTGTCTCATTATCATGATTCTATTCTAACCTTCTAGCTCTAAGCCTCAGAAACTGCAGCAACAGCAGTATGCACTAGTCTTCTTACAGATGCTTCTTTTTCCTTTTTTCCGCACTAGATCTGTTTCTGAACTGATCTAACATGAACGAACCGGTCCTTATCTGCAACATGAGCATATGAAATACTGAATAGCATTGCTCTGTTGTGCATTGGTATAACGATTTTCTAGGACATTCTTTTGTGCATAGCATCGCAAGATGATAGGCGCAATATCACTCTTTGGTGTCTGATTTCTATCTCCTTCCTGGCCCTGCAAACCTTCTTGCTGTACCGAATATGACAGCCTTGGTCAATAATCCATGGTCAAAGGTGCAAGCCAGGGCAACCACGCCACCTATCAGGAGGGCTTTGGGTATGTTGCCTGTCCAGTGCTTTGGTTTCTCAGCTTCAGTGCTGTTGCTAGTTGAACCAGCCTCGGTGCTGCCTTCTGCAGTGATGAGCTCATTGGCATCAAACTTTGTGTTGACATGTGCCATGGCAGCGCGTTTTGAAAGGGGCTCGCCAGTGGTCCTCACAATTTGGTATGCCCGCAGGCCAGGCTCTATCCGTTTGACGCAGCGCCACATCCCCTGCCGCACACCAAGCTTTGCAATTTCCCATGGAATCCCCATGTCTTCATGATGAAACAAGAGCACCTCACATGCGGTCATTGCACCATCACCGTTTCTTGATTCAACTGATAAAAGGGAACAAGCGTAAATTCATTGGCCTGGCAAAATTTGTTATCCTACAAAGATGATGAGGAACATGTGATGAAAATGCTATTGTACCTGGACGGATGCACCAACTTGAGTAGTACAAGTCTACACGACGAGGTTTGTTGCGTCTTGGAACAGAGGGACGAGGCACACCCTGAAAAATCACAGTACAAGTTTAATGACCTAATTCACCTAAATAAATCAGAATTTGAGTAAGTTAATGACCTAATTCACCTTAATAAATCAGCATTTGAGTAAGCAACTTCAGTCTGTAACTAGACGTAACCAAGATGCCTACGAGAAACTATAGATAGAAAGACAAATATGCTTGGCACTCGTCTAATAACCAGCTGGCAGGGGATAAAAAAGGTGGCATCTTAAAACTCTGTTATTAATCAACAAAATGACAAAATCATGCCAGTATCATGTGCAGCAACTCTACTACTGTGACCTATGGGCAAAACATGAACATTGAAAAGTATAAGGCAGGCATGTCGATCACTGTGTGTGTGGAATGGTTTGAGAATATAGAATAACCTAAACAACTTTTTTTAGTTGTACTAATGCAAATAACCTGTTGATTAAAAAAAGGCTTGGAAAGTATATTAGTCATATAATAGCACGTCATAAAAATAAACAAAGGGCCACCAAACTCTTTTTCTTCACGCAAATGGAAATATCGAATAGATAGCAACAAATCCAGCTCAAACCTCCCCATGAAAGAGAAAAATATCCAGCTCAAACCCATTGCTCAAAAGGAACCCTAGGCATACATGTAAAAGTTACAGGAACCAGACATTTACTTTGATATTAGTATTGTAAGCTAACAGATAAAGGTATACTATTTCGTCTAATACCTTGGTTACGCAGTAAAACGTCTTTCCAGATGCCCATATCCTGCGACCGATAATGTACTCCCTGTCACTGCAGAAGAATGGAAACTGCAAAGCCAAAGCATCTGGTATAAGCAAAACAAACAAACAAACGTACGTACGTGCATACATACATGAAGCCTATTCTGTACTCCCGGAAGTACATATTCCCACTTCTAATATATTACTTAAACGAATATTTTAGACTTCTTTATCACTTTCAATATACTTACATACTAATTCTAAGATACTTCAATGTAACTTGGTTGAAAATTTTTCATCGAAACCCTTTATTTTTCTATATATCCTTTTCCATACATATAAAGTATATATACACAAATTATTCTATAAAAATTGGATTTTCAACTAAGTTGAGTATATTATAATCATTATTAGAGTATGCCCAAATAGATAAAGAGGTATAACAACACTATTAAAAGGATATATTAGTAGTAGAAGTACGTCCTCTTAGGAGTATGAAACTATTTTCCTACACACACATGTAAATATACATACACACACACAAATATGTGTGTGTGTGTGTATACTTTGTCATGCTTTAAACAATGAGTACAGGGCATATCATACAAATAACTCACCTTTCTGACCCACCGGACAACCATTGTTCCAGTCTTGGTGCACTCCTCCAATGTCTCGTGCTGAAGAAGCATGTCGTCCCAAGTGTTCTTAATCCGGAACTCATCATCCCAGAAGAAATCCCTAACAACTTCTGGCAAAGCGTCCTCAAAGATAGTGCTACTGCGGTACTGGGGCGGGCCATTCTGGAACAAAACAAAACACCCAAACACTTGCTAAATCCTTAGCTCTTCCTATGCCCAACACTCATCCAATCTCATTATAACTACATCTTATCTTCAGAAACATAAGTCTGTCTGCCACTCATCGAAAAACTCTACAGCTGCTTATAATTTCTAAAAGGCCACAAAACTATGCTCTTGAATTCTAAACATCCAATCAATTTTTGACACAAATTTCTTGAATTCTACATTCATTCAACTCAACACTTGAACTGTAGTTAAAAAAAAGCTTTAGAGACTACATACCTCAGGATCTCTTCGCCATGCTTGGTACTTCATGGTCGGCAACGTCCGCTCCATCACGTGGATCCATGGCGGCCCGCCGTCCTTCTCCTCGACCAGGCGACGGAGGTGCATCAAATCTCCGGTGTTCACCGCCAATCCATCCTCCATCGGCGCAGGAGCCACCTCAGTTCTACACCACATCATATTACAGAGTTCAGGTAAAGTGAACTAGAAACAGCGACGCATCCAACAGAGGACCCAATGTCCACAAACTTATGTGCCTCACCTTGGCACGACGGCCATCGTCGTCTTGCGGCAGGAGTTCTCGGTGGTGGCCGTGGCGTGCGGAGGAGGCGGCGAAGCAGGAGGCTCGACCGCCGCTTGCTCCTGGTCGCCGACGACGGCCGCAGCCCACCTAGGCCGCCAGGCCCAGCCGACGAGCAGGCCGACGAGCGCGGCGAGCCAGAGCGGCGCGGCGATGGCGGCGAGCTCGAGGGCGGCCCCGCCGAGGGTGGGCTTGCGGAAGATCTGCATCAGGATATCAGCGAGCACCGACATCTTCGCACCGCAAACCCTCCAAAAGATCCGATCTTTCCCCCAACCGATCCCAACTCAAAACCCTCAACAAAAAAAAGATCCGATTTTCCCAACCCTTCCGGCCCAAAATCCTCAAGAAAGATACAGCAGCAATCTTTCCCTAGAGTAAGTAACCCACCGCAAAAACCTCAAGAAAGATATCCAATCTTCACAAGTAGCTACTTCCCCTCCAATCTGTGTCCGCGGTAGAAGAGAAGAGTTCTTGGGGTATATGAAATCGGACTTTGGGGCTCACCAAAATCTCTCTCTGTGTGTTGGAACCAGCGGACAGGGTGTCTGTTCTTGGACTAGTGATGACATACAAACAAGGGAAGCAGCACTAGTAATGCAAGAGCAGGAGGAGGAGGGGAGAAGAGATGAAGGCGCAGGCAAGGAATGTGTGGAGGCGGGAGAAGCGTGGGGGTCTGGGGGATAAGAGTTTTGGCTGGCTTCGCCTTCGAGTTGGGAGGTGATGCATAGTAACATCTGCTCTGGAAATTTTTTTTATTCGACGGCTGAGAACCTCTGAGTCACCACCACCGTTCACCTTCGATGGCTATACATCACAATACTGTTACATCACAGAGTTTTTTTTTTTGGGAACTGGTTACATCACAGAGTTAATCAAGAGTCTCACTGAGGCTCTGACCCCCACAAAAACTCGTAAGTGGAGTTCGTTACCTCGATTTAAAATTATTTTAATTATATTTATTAATTAGTTAAATATTAAAATAAATTGATTTTAAATAAATTTTAATTTTACCTACTCGACTTTTCTCATTAACTCGTTTATAACAATATTTTTAAATTATATGTAAAATGATATTAAATCAATCTATATTAATTTCAAAAAGTAAGGCTCATTTCGGTTGAATTGAAAAGTCATGAACATACTGAAATTGCAATCAGAGTGGTTGAAATTTTATCAGAAGGTGGCTTATTTGGCGTAATTAAATTTTAAAAAAATTAAAAATACAAAAAAAATGCTAGCTCATCACGGGCAATGCAAACGAATGCGGAAAAAAGAACCGGCAAAAACGATTAAAAAAGCTAAAAGTTTAGAAAAAAATTTATGAATAGTGAAAAATAAATCAGAAGTCTGAAGTCATGCCATGCGAGGCGCTGTACAGAAACAAGTGAAGCATACCGTGGACAGAGCGGTATAAGAGAGGGTAGGGTGTTTTTCTGAGGATGGACTCCGAGATCCCACGCGCGATTTGTTGGTCGCATGAATCACACCTACTCTATGCTCGAGTTAAATTAGGTACTACACATCGCCTCACGCATACATGTCAACTTTTGGCCACCTCTGAGAGCCTGGCGATACTAGCTCAACTGGAGTAGGCTCACCATTGCTGACCACATAGAATGCACACACTAAAGCAAACTTCAAGACACGGTACCTGTATGTATTCCTCCGTGTCCTAAAGGGCCGTGGTCACGCGTGATAGTGTACGTAATAAGCAAAAAAAATTAAAACAAACAAACTGACGGCGTAGCTACATACCAGTGGCTCGAATCGAAATTAACTAAAGAAGCCGAAGTTGCCGACGGAGGAGGCAGCGTGAAGAGACGAGGAAAAATCATAAACATTGATTTGAGGGATATATATAGGAAAAGCCCCGATTGGGAGAGGCACATTATGTTTTCAAGCCCACAACTTTCTTGGACCCAAGACCGCGGCCTACGAGAAACTCAGCCCATGCAAAAGCCCACGCTTTGTTTATTTCAGCACACAGGCTTAGCCCAACAAGAGGAGCTGCCACCCTGCAGTTATTGTAAACTACATTTCGGCCCAACAAATCATCTCGAACCACCTGCAGCTTCATTTCCGATGTAATAATATTATTCGCTTTGCAATCTGCACAATGTTGCCGATCTGTTTTTCTTTTCCCCCTTCGATTTTTATGTTGGGTTTGAATACGGTTTTTTAGTTGATTTGAATATGGATTCGAACGATGACGAAGGCGCTGTTTGCATGAGGGGAGTGGGTCATATCATATTGAATTCGGATAGATATCAAAAAATAATTTAGAAAATCTTGGGCATGTTCTTTTCAGCTTCTAAAAGCTGTTTTTCGACCTTTCTACAGTAACTAGTTTTTAAACGGGGTATCTTTTTAAGACATGGTCTACGAGCTAATTGTAGTATATACTGTACTGACTTCATTTATATTGGAAAAAATTGCACGTGAGTTTTTATTGCTCTGTAATCTCTCACACGAACAAGTCTAAAAGCCATAAACCGTAGCAAAAAACCATAAGTTTCAGCCAAAAAAGAACATACCTCTTGAACCATTTCCTACCTCTAGTGATGTAGGCCTTGCATCAGTTGAAATTTCTTACATGAGCTTGTATGAATCTTGGATGGAGCCCAAAACTAGCTGTTGCCAGTTGCAACATCAAGCTGTAAAAAGTGTGTCATATAGGATCTCTGACCCGAGCGAGTGGACTACTAGGTCATGTGGAGGAGGACTAGGTCATGTGGAGGAGAGTGCTGAGATTTTTGGAGTAGAAAATCATCTCCTCGTCATAGTACCAGCCGGAGCAACCTGTCTAGTGTTTTGACCGCTGAAAACCATCTTAGACGGTATCACTTTGTACTACTTGCGTCACTAGTTCTATTTTCGTCATGTTCCTGTCAGAAAAACAGCGCGTGAGTAAAGTGGTTCTTTTTTGACAGCTCCGTTTCCTTCTAAAGCGGGGTGATTGGTTCATTGAAAAGCTCATGGTTTATGATTGAAAATATTGTAGCTAGTTGAAAAAATCAGAAATGATGTGAGTCTTATTTAGCATAATTAAATTTAAAAAAAATTAAAAATATAAAAAATATGTTAGTCCATTACGTATAATACAAACAAATACGGAAAAAAAACGGCAAAAAAGCTCAACAAAAAGCTAAAAATTCAGAAAAAAAAATGAAATTTATGAATAGTCACAAATAAACCATGAGCACTGTTGGGCAGCCATGTTGATCGCGGCTAATTCAATTTAATTAGCAGTACTAACACTGGTCGTTGCGATTCATTGCACTGCATATTATTCGCTAGGTGTTCCACTTGCGAACTGCCGTACGTGTCGATAGACATGGTGCCGCCGTCGCCGCCGCGGAGCCGGCGACCTCTTCTTCTTCTTCTTCTGATCACCACCGTGTTGTTCGTCTCGCTGACGAAGCTGTGCAGGGCTTGCCAAGGCCGCGGCGAGCGGCGCGCCCTCCTCCGGTCCATCAAGCCACTCTTCGACCGCGAGTTCGGCTACTACGACTGGAACGAGAGCACCGACTGCTGCAGCTGGGAGGGCGTGACCTGCGGCGGCGGCTTCGTCGTGTCGCTGTCCCTCCTCCAGGTCGGCATCGTCGGCGCCCTCGACGGCACGGTGTTCGCGCCGTTCACGGAGCTGCAGGAGCTGGACCTGTCGATGAATGAAATCACCGGCTTCTCTTCTTCCCCCTCGTCAGGTATTCCCATAACAAATCAACTAATGCTATCTTTTCAGATCTTCCTTTTGCAATTCCATGTTGGGAAATGTGATTGCAAGCATAAAAAAAAACTTGTGCACCTTCCGTTAGTAAATACATGTATTCTACCTTCTAAAACTAAGGCCGGGGTGAGTATATAATCATGATAGCCATATTTAAATACCCTATGTACGTATCATACATTTATACCCCCTCAATTTCAAAATATAAGGATAATATATAATTTTTACAATCTTATTTCAAAACGTAAAGAGGTGAATAGTGCCTTCAAAAAATTTTCGTAAGTATTTGTCAGTCCTTGACTTCAATAGTATATTGAGCTATGAAGATTATGATTACAAGCTAAAATCTAAAGCAATCAGCACAACAAATCAAAATATGAAGAAATCAGCACTCAAACGGTCAAACCGGCTATGAGGGGTAGTCTGACCGCCTCAAAGTGTTGGACCGAGAGGGTGGGGTCTAACTAGTCTTCCTTATTCTAGATCTGAAAAAAAATCAGCCTAAGCCGATACAATTTTTGGTGTAACTCCAAAAATTCAACTCTAAATGATATAAAATTTTACACACACACATACTTTGTTTAAGATCTCATGAACCTATTCCATCCAAGAATCGCAAGAATCCATGACAAAATTCAGACATTTCTCAAGAACAAACAAGATTGCATTAAAATCGGGCAAGAACCGAAAATGAGGAAAATGAATTGCTCGTGGGTAAAGAGTGGTTAAGATGGTTCTAAATGTATTCCCATATATCACAACAATAAAAAAAACTCCTAAGGATTAGAGGCGAAAATACTTGAATCAAGAATCTCAAGTGAGGTCAAATCCAAGCAAAACCAAGTAGCTTCAAAGAACTTGTCAAACCTAATACTTAGATGAATAGGGATTTATTTTTATGAGATATCTCCATCACTTACTTGTTCTTAGCATCTAGCAAGATCAAGGAGAGAGAAAGATGATCAAAACCAACTAAATGAAGAGCAAATAAACTAAAACAAGAGGGATTCATGAGAGATAAACAAAGTTGATGTATTGCTACTTGAGAATAAAGATTTTACTGCTAACCACTTGGAGGATAAGAAAGCACACCACAACACTCAATTTCTCAAACTCTAACTCTAGAACACTTGGCTTCCTTGAGTAAAACTAGAATGGTTAGGTGGTCAACTAGCAATCCTCCATCCCAATCCGTTAAATAGATAGACAACCAACATATATCTAATCCTAATGGATACTATCCACTAGCACATATGAGGGAAAACCCAATGAGCGTAGTCAATACGAACACCCACTCATCTCCTCCATAAGTGTAGCCTTGATTCCCGACGTTGACCATGATTGACTCCAAGTTTATCTGCATATCCAAAGACAAATGAATCATTTATGGGTATAAGTTTTTCATAACTTACCCACATTAGTCAAAACATACTTCATGCAGTAGATATGCACTAACCTAGGTTAAATCAAATCAACCTATGACCAAAACTCACAAAATCTCAATTTTCACCTGAGGCACCCTGCTTTGCCAGTCAGATTGCCAGTGCCGGCCGGTCTAACTGCTAGTGGTGACCGGTCAAATCGCTGGAGGTAGCCAGTCTGATTGCCTCTTCTGGCCGGTCATACCGCTACGTCTACAAGAATTCCAAAAAAAACTGCAAAATTGAAAAATCCAGATTTTCACTCATATAAAATAACAATGGTTTATAATAACAAAATTTTGAATGTTCTCATATGATTTTTCAGAAAGAGAAAGAGAGTTGTGCATTTGGCCACATTTGGAACGGAGAAATTCCAAAGGAGCTTTAGAGGAATTCGATCTACTGGCCGTTGGATCTCTAATCCAATAATCACGAATTTGGATGATAGTTAGGAAGAAAATATCTGGGTGATGTTTATCAACACACCATAAATAAATAGATAATTTTTTTGCGTACAGTCTACTTTTTTTAAAAAAACTTTGTCTGCTTATATATTTTTAAGTATTTAGCTTAATAAAATGAAAATAACACATGCAAATTCGTCTTACAAATACTACATATATTTGACTTCGTAGTTCTATATTATTGTAGGATACCGCGGATTAGAGAAGCTCAAGAAACTCCAGCTTTCGTACAACAGGATGACGGATGAAGGTGTTGCTGCTCTGGTTAGCAACCTAACAACACTTTCAGAGCTGCACCTTGACGGAAACCAGCTTCTTAGTACAAGCTGGATATCCAATTTGACGTCTCTCAAGGTTGTTGGTTTGTCCCTGAACAGCCTTCATGAATTCAACGGTACGATTGGTTAACTTTTCCATTTCTCCCTACTAATTATACAGTCAGTCAGTCAGTACAAAATAGTGGAAACACAGGTGCAAATTAAAATCAGTCGAACAAATTTTGTTCACAGTCTGAGATATTTTTACCTATTTATTAGTATAACATCATGGAGTCTTGTAATAATATCATCAGTTATTAACTTTACACAGGTATATGCAACCTCCGTCAGCTAGAGCACCTAAAACTTGATGCCAACATGCTACATGGAACCATCAACCCATGCCTGGGGAAACTGCAACAATTAAAATACTTGAACATGGCCAGCAATTTTCTGAGAGGGGAGATTGCGCCAAACTTACTGAGCAATTTAACCCAAGTGGAGACCATACATCTCGGGGAGAACAATCTCACTGGCACATTCATGCTCTCCTGGCTCGCAAATAACACAAATCTCCGCGACATCGTCCTCTCAAACAACCACCAGCTGGAGATCGAAACGGAGCTAGTGAGATGGACGCCATTGTTCCAGTTGGACTACCTGAATCTAAGCAACTGCATCGTCAACAGGAGAAGCAATGGAATTGTACCAACATTTCTGTCAACTCAAAGGAGCTTATCCGGGGTCGATCTTTCGCGATGCTTGCTCCAGGGGCGGATTCCATCTTGGCTGTTCTCCAACCTGTCAGATTTTGTCTTGCTCAATCACAACGACATGGATTTCATCGACATCGACGGACTTGGTGGTAACATGACCTCGCCGGTGCAGGTGCTCGTCCTGTCTGACAACAAGATATCGATGGCAATCCCAAACAACTTTGGAAACATTTTCCAGTCTTTGGAGTACTTGGACTTATCTTCCAACAGGTTATATGGTGGAATTCCATCATTAGCAGACGCTTCATCATTGGAGGTGCTTGACTTGTCATTTAACAATCTCAGTGGGGAGATACTGCCATCACTAACAGGGAATTCTTCAGTGTTAACATCAATTTTGCTCTCCAACAATGACCTAACAGGGCCTATGCCACCCTTCTATTGGATCTTGGGTCGTTTGGTTCACCTTAGCCTCGAGAACAATCGGTTCTCGGGCCCCCTATCACCATTGCTACCAAACAGCAGTAGGCTCAAGACACTCAATGCAAGGAACAATCATCTGTCAGGCATCATCCCGGATGGGCTCCTCAGCTTTCAGGAGCTTGGGGTAATCCTCCTCGCAGGGAATGACTTGTACGGTGGAATACCTATAGATCTTTGTTTCAACAACAAGCTCCACTTCATCGATCTCTCCAACAACCGATTCTCCGGGGAGATACCGGACTGCTTGTACAATGATTTCTGGACAGATTTGCCAATGTACTACGACGACGACCCGTTCTCAGGCAATGTAACGCGGCGGCGGTCGTCTGTCGACTTCACGACGAAAGGGGAGAACCTGACGTACATGGGAGAGCCTCTGGAGCTCATGACAGGCATCGACTTGTCCATGAACCAACTGTCCGGCACCATTCCTCCGCCGCTGGGTTTCCTGAGGCAGCTCAAGTCGCTGAACCTGTCGCATAACCGCCTCGTCGGCCCGATACCGGAGACTTTCATGTACCTGCAGGACATGGAGAGCCTGGACCTCTCGTACAACCACCTCAACGGGAGCCTCCCGGTGCAGCTGGCCAACCTCTCCTTCTTGTGCTCGTTCAGTGTCGCTTGCAATGATCTGTCCGGTGAGATACCGTTCCAATCACAGCTCACGACGTTCGACGAAACGTCGTTCCAAGGGAACGAGGACCTGTGCGGAGAAATTGTCAGGAAGAATTGCTCCGGCGTGCTGCATGGGCAGCAGCACCAAGGGGTAGCGTCGTCAGATGCCATCGTCGACGCGGAGCTTGTCTACTGGTCATTCGTCGCCGGGTCTTTCGCGCTTGGCTTTTGGGGCGTCGTGGCGCTGCTGACATGGAACGCAGGTTGCAGGAGGAGACTGTGTGTCTTGATGGATGCATTCATGTACAAGCTGGGCTGGTTTCTTCTTGACCCTTGAATCTTGTTGATGTGGCCGGGCCTAGTTGATTTAGGGCCTGTTCTTTTTAGTTGAGGCTTATGGCTTTTAGCCGCGGCTTGTGATTTTTGAGCTGTTTATGCGAGAGATTACAGTGTAATAGAAACTCATATGCGGTTTTTGCTGATATAAATAAAGCCGATACAGTATGTACTATAAATCTATAATTAACTAGTAGACTCTATTTTGAAAAGCTACTCTGTTTAAAAGCTAATTACTGTATTTCTTGTGAACTCAATTTCTTGTAATGTCTTTGTGCCTGAAAGAGATTGGCCCCCAAGTTGCAAGAGAAACGGAATGTGTTTTGAACCTGAGGAATTACAACCTGTATCAGTGACCCCAACGGTGCATCTATCTATTATATCGATAAGACGATAGAAAAAAAAAATCACCACGTTCTCTTTAAAAACCCCCATATTAATGCGCAAATAAAGATATATGCCAATTATTATTGTGGGATTAAATTATAACGGTGCAGATAAATCATATCCAATTAGAGTTCTAAAATGAATACAATCAATCGCATATAGATATTGTTCTAAAACAAATACACCTCAGTCATAATATATAACGACATCTTATCTCATGTTAAAAAAGAATATCTTATTTCCACTGCTGAGAGGGGTGAGGGGTCTCTCTCTGTCTTTGTCATGGGCCAAAAGGTAAAAAAAAAAATGAAGAAGCGTCGTCGATGACGTACAGAAGAAAAGATCTGGCCCCAAGTACCCAAGAGCTATGCACCAGGATCGGAGGTGCCGATCCAAACAGCCTGTCGCCATGTCGCCCGCACTGACATGTAGTATTTCAAGTTTGTTTAGGTGGTATATTAGAGGTAGGTGTAATTACACCTAAGAGTAAAAAGTATTTTTCTTTATATATATATATATTCTAATGTGAACCACACAAAAAAATTGCAAGGGAGTCCATAGTTTTTAGCGTATTTTGTAAATACCGTTATATACGTACATAAAAAGGAGTATGTCAAAACAATATGCATACCACCTCTGAAAAATTGTTCATACCACCTATATGGTCTTAAATACTCGTATACTACATGTACATACTCTCCGTTCAAGATACTACCTATGTTGTGAGATACGACATAGGGTGTAATTACACCGGTGTAGAAAAGAGGCTTCCTATATATATAGGATATCTTATAATTTTTTGTGTGGTTCACATTAGAATATCTTATAATTAGTATACGAGTATACCTAAAGTGATAAAGGAGTATTTCAAATTTGTTTAGGTGGTATATTAGAGGTGGGTGTAATTACACTGGGAGTAAAAGGTATTTTTCATATATATATATATATATATATATATATATATATATATATATATATATATATATATATATATATATATATATATATATATATATATATATATATATATATAGAAAAATTACATAAGGCACCAACATCCGATACACGTGTATGATTGATAATTTTTTGAGTTTGGGTATGAAAATGTTTTATACCCTTGATATATTTATGGTAAGTTAGTTTTGAACTCAGTTCAAACTAGTTTGAACTACTTTTGAATTCAATGCAACTACAGTGAGTATATACCATAAAAATAGTTCAAACTAATTAAACTGAAGTTGAATTTAAATTTTTCGAGTTTGACATCTCAAATATACTTTTTATGGGTATATGAAGATACCCACATCAAACGTTACGAATCTCAAGCAAATCAACGGGTATTGATATTGGTGCCTAGGCACTTGGTGCATGAAACACTGCGTCTTTTTATATATATATATATATATATATATATATATATATATATATATATATATATATATATATATATATATATATATATATAGAAAGAGAGTTGCCTTCGTGATCGGTGTGGCGTCCAGTAAAGCTCCGGTGACGGCAACCGAGCTCGACGTTGAGGAAAAGACGTCGACCGCAAAGGCAGTAAAGAACGTGTAGAAGATGGCGTGTCGACGAAGAGGCCAACACTGAAGTATAGGGCCGGCCGTGAAGTCGAGGCACAGGAGCGCTGATGAAGAGCAGTATGGAAAACCGCACAAAACTGCCGGGTTGGTTACTTGGTTTCAAGATGCTACAGTGCCCACCAGCAAACACAGGGAACTAGCCGGTTCCTACCGGCTTTTTAAAAACATTGATTGATTTGACCACTCTTTGCCAATAAACTTGACAGATGATTCCAGTCGAATCATCTGAGTGTGCCCAAGCACCTAGAAAGAAAGAGCTATTTTTTTTAGAAAAATTATCTTATTTAGATTAATAACTTAATGCGTAAAGTTCGTAAGTACCCAATTTTTATATTGAAGATTGTAGACGAATAATATGTTACCATCAAGTCCTTAAGTCGATGAATGGGCTGACGTTCTTTATGTTCCTCAAGACCTCAACTTCATATCTTACAATGGTGTCTTGATTGTCGACAAACACAACATGCTTATGGTCTCTATTGATATGTAGGACATATACTTCGGTAACAGTATTGTTGGTCGAAAGAAAACTAGAAGTGGTTTATTTGCATCCTTCTCGACCTTGTGTCAATTTTCAGCGTAGTCGTCGCCGTTGTCATCCAGATGAGTTGGTTCGATAAACTTTGTTATGGGTAAATAAAATTCGGCTAAGAACTCGTCAGAGAAAAACAAAACTAGAAACTTAAACATTAAAAAACAAAAGAAACTAAAGAGATCTAAACTTACTTTGGAAAATAAATGGGTCCCTCGTTCACTCAACACCAGTGAGAATACTGGAGAAGCGAGGAGAGGAACCGACGGAGGGACGATGGAGTTGCGGCCGGCGGCTAGGATTCTTGGCGGCGGCTCTATGGTACGCAACTTTATGGTACACTAACAACTGCGATTCAAATTAGCCCACAACTTTCTTGGCCCAAATGCCATAGCCCGCAAGAGAATATTGGCCCACTCTATTCTACTGGCACTGCACGTGAGGTTCACTACAAAGGGCTGGTTAGAGAACTTACAAGCCCACAGACGGCAGGCCACATGCTACTGCCTGACAAATGACAACATATCTAGCAGTTTTAATTCGATAAATTCAGGAATCTAACGAAAATAAGAAAACAATCCGAAAAAAACTAACATAAGAAATACCTGGAAAAACTAATTATGGAATAAAAAACATAAAACTGATCAAAACTAAGTATTTTTTTTAAAAAATCGTAAAAGAATAACCAGCATTAATTCTGGAATAAGATCAAGGTACGTTAAAGCCTTACACAACATATACACAGACAAATAATCCGTTGGCAAAAGCCAGGAATGTCTCAGGTTGTCTCTAGGCTATTCCTAGAAGCAATTTACGAAATGAACTCTACACCTAAAAGAATATTCCAATCTGTAATGAGCCAGCCAAATGGACACAAGGAAACTAAGCTGGCTTCCATCTAAAATAAATAGCGATTCCTCAAGTAACTTTCGTGCCTTCTCCTGAAAATAACAGATGAAAATAACAAAAGGAAATACTTAGCATTGCACAATCATAATAGAATCAGTAGACACGAAAGCAATTAGAATATTAGATTATGGAAGGTGTTTCTATACTTTTCTTAATAGTGATTTGCATAATTTTTAAAGTACAATGATGATGGGTAGATGTTACTTATCTCTTCATGTGCTTTAAGATTAATGTTACTCTTGTTAGAGAGAAAAGCATATAAGCACTTCTCATATATTATTTGCAATTAGATTATCCTGTCCAGTTAACAGAAGAATCAAACATAAGAACCTCGCAAGATATTAGAAAAACATACTGGATATCATATAAAATCTATGATCACAATACAGTTAGGTCTTCTGGATTTGTTCCAGCAGCTATTTCTGTGTCGATCATAGATTCATAGTATGCCACTTTAAACAGCTTTCAGCACGTCATCCTCATTCCTTGTAGTTTTCTGCACATAGACACATGAACATCCCTCTCAGCAAACTCAAGAGGCTGCAGAAAAGTAAAGTTGCAAGATGATTGTCCAACAAAAAAGAACTGAAATTCTGATATTTACAACAAATGGTAGTAGTGTGTAATGTTCTGAGCTAGAAGAATCTAGAAATGGATCACTGAACAGCGAATTTACTAATCCAACTACTCAATGCAGAACCTCGATTCATATAACTAATCTAACCACTTTACAGGTCCTGTAAATTTACCAGTAGATCTATTTAACATCTAAAGCTGACCATTCTTTCAAAATTTCTAACATAAAAAAATGATCTTGCGGAGAAAATACATGCATGCTTGGACTGAAAAACATCCGAAGCTGCCAGCTGGGGGTGGTACAATACAGTTAATCCCTGAAGTTATCATCAATTACATTTCGACCCTACAAATTATGTAAAAGAACCAGCCCGTAGCTTCATTTTTTGATGTTGGCCTTCTATTTCCAATCTTTTACAATGTTACCCAGCTACTTTTCTCTATTTTCATGTTTTTTTTGCGATTATAAAGAAGACGCACACACAACATCATTGTAATACCCGTGTTGAGGAGGGAGTTGGGCTGGCTTTAGCCCCACCCAGCCCACGCCTACTCTCTCATAAGGGTAGCCAGGAGGAGGAGGAGGAAGCAAACCCGATCCACTCCTCCCCCATGCGGATCTCCACTTTGCCTCCCCTGCGTTGCCTTCACCCCTTTGTGTGTGCCGCTATGGGCCACTAGCGCCACGGCCCACTGCCTTCTAGCCTCACCTCCCTCCGTTGCTGTTGCAGATGCCGCCCTTCTCCCCTCACGCATGCCGCCACGGCCAAGCTGCGCCGGCTTAGCCTAGCTATGCCTTCGCCGAGCGCCGCTCCACCCTGCTGCTAACGTGCCGCCCTCCGTGTGCGCATCCCTACAGGCCATCGTTGTCGTCCCTAGCCACTGACGCCACCCTTTGGCCATCGCCTCCGCCCCTCTACGCTCTCTCGCTAGCCAAGAGGAAGAAGGTGGTGGGGTTGGTCGAGAGAGGGAGAGGAGTTGACCGGCCATGAGAAGGGAAGAGCCAGCCGGTTGAGAAGAAAAAGAGAGGGAGGGCCAGCTGAAGAAGAAAGGAAGAAGGAAAGTGTCGACCGTGACGAGAAAAGAAAAGAGAGGAAGAGGAAGTGGCGGCCGTGAGGAAAGAAAGGAAGGAAGGAAAAAAGAAAAAAAGAGAAAAAAGAAAGAAAGGAAAAAGGAAGGAAAGGAGGAAAAGGAGAAGGGAAGACCGATTCTGCTCGATCCGCTAGATTCGCCAGACAAGGAAGAAGGAGCTCCGATCCAGCTTATTTGGAGCTAGGGTAATGCATTGATTCCTTCTCCTTGCTTGATTATCGAGTTATGTAGAGGTTAAATTGTCGATTAGCGAGATTGAGGCATGTAATGGTTGGGATATGGCTATTACACAGTTTTCATGTGATGTGCCCTCTACAGAGGTTTTGGGCATATTAAGATAATAATCTGGGAATGTGGTATACTAGCAACATGTAGCTAATGATATTAATTTTCTTTATACTATTGGATCATTGAGTTTCGTGGAATGGTCTGGGATTTCTACCTTTGAGACGACCGCAGCCCAATATGGGATAGCACGGCCATCGGGCTGAAATTAGAGTTTTAGATGCTCTAATATTTAAATTATGGTAATAAGGAATATGTGAGTAGAATTATGCATATTAACAAACCTAGAATATTTGCTATGTTAGGTTTCAGGTTTGAACGACACGGTCGTTCGAGCACCCAGAACAGCGGGACTGTATCTAGTGAAATAGTGTGGTATGTGTTGGTTTTGCGCGTTGGAACGATGTCGTTCATATGTGTGCATGTATTGCTGTGATGTGTTGAGGTGCGCTGATACTTGTTCAGGTGGAGGTTCGGGTTTGATGCCATCCACGCATCGACCATAAGGTTGAATAGGCAAGTGCATGGTAAAATAGAAAATTTGGGTAGTGATTGCTATGAATTGGATTTTGATGCACTACCTATCATGCTATCGTGAGTTGATTATTTTTGTTTGCATGTTGACATATTGATGAATGATGAGTAATGGTACATGAGATGGATACCCAATGCTGTTATGTTATCAAATATTGGATAATGGAACATGACATGTTGATATGCTTAAACGAAGAAGTTGCATTGTATGCATTCATGTCATCAAAATAGATGTCTTGAATCTTTATTAAGCTTTAGATCGAGCTATGCTAGTTCTTGATGTTGCATAAGTTAGTACAACCATTTATGAATGCAAAAATATCTCTTTTGTGCGAAAAAACTGATCTCACCAATTCTTTCTCATGAGACGGCTTGCCATTGCACAAGACATGAACTTAGGGGGAGTTTTGGATGACCAAGATCATCTTCTTAAGCTCATTGCTTGGAGTAGCCGCATAAGGCTTGAGATCTAGCACATAACTAAAATTGTTGGTTGGAAACAACCATGAGCTTTAAAAGATCATATGTCACTTGTGCTCAATTTGCTTAACCTACAAAAAGAACCAAGTACTTAAAACAAATGTCTCATTCCTTGAGCTTGTAGCACTCTAAATTGACTCAATACTAGTTTCTTGGTTCCACTTAGCTTATTGACATGGTTTGCATCATCCTTGGATATCTCTAGCTAGACTATGATCATGGATAACTTGACATGCTAAGCATTTGCACTAACACTTCAGATTGTAACTTATTTGGTTTAGCTGGCTTATATATATCTTGTCATGACCTAGATAGCATGTTTATGTGTTATGGCTTGGTGTAAAACTTCATGGTCATTTTGGATAATTCTAATGGCTCTACATGCTTAGAATAAACCTACTTCAGCCATTTCATCCTTTATCATGAATTCTTCCCTCTTTGCATCCTTGATGTGTTTATTGCCAAAAGGGGGAGAATAGTGGGAGAAAAAACTATTTTGGGAGCTTTGAGGGAAACTTGCTCCTTCTTTTGCTCCTTATGTCAACATGGGCATTAGCATCATTTTCTTCCTTTGGACCATGTTTGACTCCTTTCTTTCCAAACTCAACTTTGTGCTTTTTCTGTGTTTGTCAATATACTCATCAAGGGGGAGATTGAGAGACCATGTGGTTGTGACCCCATGTGAGTGATGAGTAATTGACAAGAGTTTTGGAAAGTTTGAGTTTGATTGGTTCGTTTCGTGCCGTATTGGCATTTGGCTCAGTCGGGTTGGTTAGACGGACTTATTGCATATTATTTCTCCCGATTGGTCGGTTGGGCAATTTCGTGCCTGAGTATGGTTTATTGATGCTATTTATATTTACATATGTCAAGCGGTGCTATTTGATGTGTTTCTTGTCTGTGATGGCTGCAGGACGTTGAGGTGGAGTCGTGGCGAGGCACGAGGTGACCGGACTAGGCGCAGGTGGCGCTGAGGTCAGAACGGTCGGGATGTGTTGAAGACGGCGGAGACTCGAGGTGGTTGCGAGGCTTGGATGACAAGGAACACGGAAGCTTCCCGGAAGGTGCAGGAGGGGCGTTTCGGTAAAAGCGCAAAGCTGCACAGGTGGAGGCGGTTCCGTTCGGGATTTAGCGGGCGTAACGGGTTGGAGACCCGTTAGCCAAAGGCTATAAATAGGAGTGAATTCCTGGTTGTATGCATGACTTTGGGAGAGAGTTAGGGTTTTGCTTGAGTCAAAAGAAGTTTTGAAGAGTTGGTTTTGCTTTGGGGCTTTAGTTGTTGGAGAGTAGTTGAGGGTAGCAGTGTGTGTCTCCCTCGTTTGTCTCCTCCCTCTGTGTGTTCTTGAGAGATAGGGAGATGAGTTCTTGATCATTCAAGCATGTATGGGGAAGTAGAGAGGATGTGAGTTGATTCTCCTATGTAATCATGTATCTCCTTTCCTCAATATCAATCTGAGATGATTTTGTTTAAGTTTGATCGTGCTCCTGTATCTCTGTTGGTTTTTGCTCTTCGATACTCTCTATGCTTGATTTCTCACTTTTTGTGATTTGAGTGATTTCTTGCTGAGAAGGGCCAAAATGGGCTGCTCTGTGATGGAAATAGGTCCCAAGATCATTTGATTGATTTTTCCCTAGAGCGAATCGAATGAATCAGAGTTTTCACTTCTCAGCCTTCTCTGTTCTTATCTTTCTTTCTAGGATTTTGATGTAGTTCATGTTTCCCTTCTCATGGCATGAAACTTGGCATGTTAAGTCCTGAGGCTATTAAGTAGCTATTCTCAAAGTTTCATGGGCAAAGAATCTCAGATTGGATGGGAATTTGTTTTTTGGGTCAGCCCTCTGTAGTTTTTCAGATTTTGGCTCAAATCTGAAAATCTTGAGTTTTTGTTTGTTTCCCCTGTTGTTTAAGGCCTCTGTAATATTTAGAATAGTTCCTTGGTATTTTGGGCTGAAAAGAATGGAAGCTATTCTCTCATTTCGTTGATTTCGGCAAGAATCTGAAATTTTAGAAAACCTGCGCTGCTGTCTGGACAGAGCAACCGGTCTGACCGGACCTCTCAAGGCGGTCTGACCGGGCAAGACAAGGCGGTCTGACCGGCCTTGTATAACCGGTCTGACTGGAGTAGTGAGAGCGGTCAGACCGCCCTGCCCATTGCGGTCTAATCGCCCGGTTGTCCTTGAGTATTGTTTCTCTTGCTTTTTGTTTGCTGCTCTTATTGCTTGGTTATTTCCTATGTTGGTTTAGTTGATTGTTCAGAGGGCGTATTTCATCTACCTCATAGCTTCCCATAGCTATCGAAGGGGATTCTCTCTTGTGGGTATCTTGTGGGGGACTATTTTTAAAGAGTCGACATTCACCCCCCCTCTGTCGCCGATTTCGATCCAACAATTGGTATCAGAGCCGGTTAACTCTTCCTCATAGATCTTAACCGGTCTCTAGAGCCATGGCGACAGACAAGTACTCGACCAAGCCCCCGATCTTCGATGGGATCGACTATCCCTTCTGGAAGAGTCGGATGGAGACCTACATCCAGGCTTAGGGCTACGCCATCTGGCGGAAGCTCAAAGTACGATATGTTGTTCCTGCCGATGAGAACATCAATGCCGGGTACATGGATGATGTTGAGGCGAACGCTAAGGCAAGGAACATCATAATCCAGGGGTTGAGCCGAAGCGAGTTTGATCGCATTTCTCATCTGACGTCGGCTTTCGACATCTGGGTGACCCTCGATGCATACCATGAGGGCACCACCCAGATCAAGACAGTTCGATAGGACCAGTTCAAGCGATATTACAACAAGTTTGAAATGCTCGCTGGTGAGTCCCTCGATGAGTGTTTTGCGCGTTTTCATAAGATTTTGAGCAACCTCCGAGCGATCGGTCTCACATACCCCGACTCGGACAACGCTCGTCAGATGCTCGCGGCGCTTGATTTGCGTGTTTGGGAGATGAAGGTGACTACCATCAAGGACACCACCGATCTCTCGACCTTGACTCTTGATGCGTTGTACTCACACCTCAAGACTCACGAGATTGACATAGTCTCTCATAGGTCGAAGTCGCAGTCGATGACCTTAGTCACCGGTCCCACTTCTGGACCCTCTTCCGAGTCGCTTTGTGGTTTCTCTCTTGCTGCTCTTTGTGACATAACTGATGATCAGTTAGAGCAGCTCGCAGATGAGCAGTTAGCCCTCTTGGCTAGAAAGTTTTCTCATGCTTACAAGAGAAGGAGGGACAGAAAGAGAGGAGGACCCGTGATCTGCTTCGAGTGTGGTGGCCCCAACCACATTCGGCAACCGCCCCAAGCCGAGAAGGGCAAGGGCGACTACGGCGGTGTGAGCAAGAACGACTACATCGACAAGAACCGCAACAAGAAGCCCTTAGCTCATGCCCAAGGCAAGAAGAAGTTCCGCGACCTTGGCAAAGCCAAGAGGCTCTTCCATCGAGTCCTCACCGCCTTCGACGACCTCGACCTCAGCGAGGTGGATGGGTGGAGCGACGACGATGGGACGGACGAGCATGACCCCAAGGGCGGCGACGACTTCTCCCAATGTGCTTCATGGCCCTTGAGGGCGAGATCGATGACAACGAGTGTATTCGACCGACGAGGTATACCCTTCATACGACCAGCTTAATGATGCTTTACTTAAGCTAGGGAAATTCTATGCTAGATCTAGAGCTAGGGTTAGCAAGTTGGAGAAGGAAATAGAAAGCTTGTCACGGGAGCTTACTTCACTTAGATCTGCTCCCTCCTGTGACGATTGTGATGTATGTACTGCTCTGCTTGGTGACATGGAGAAATTAAGAACCTCTCATGATAGTTTGTCTTCTGAGCTTGACATGCTTAAGGTGGAGAATGTTAGTCTTTTGGCTGAACTAGAGATGAGTAGGATTGTCACTCCTGCATCTACTGTTGTTGAGACTACATCTTGCACCTCATGTGAGGATAAGGACAATGCGTTTAGAGGTCTTTATACCATGTTGCTCGATCTGCCCGAGACTTGTAATCAAAAGTCTCATGTTCATAAGATTAGGGAATCACAAGCTATTTGGCATATGGTCTCATCTTCTGTTTTCTCTTTGGTATTACAGTATTCACTATCCAGAGTATTTTTAGTCAATCAGTTTTTCTTCAGTTGGTGTTCATTCCTGTGACTTGATCATCTTTGGTTCATTTAGTTTCAGGCACACAATTTCTTGACTGATTCCTCTGTTGTGGTTCGGCTTTGTCTTTTTGGATTGTCAGCTCTGGACAGTTTTCCTTCGGGAGTATGCTTTTTGTAGTTTCTGTTCGATTTTCAGAGTTAACCTGAAACAGACTGCATCTCCCCGGCCGACCGGAATTTCACTGGTCGATTGCTCTTTCCTTGGCGGTCGATCGCCTTGCTCGCGCGTCGACCGGCAATGCTTGCATGGCGACCGCCTCAAGACTTGCCTTCAGATTGACTGCTCTCTAAACTGCTTTAAATTTCTTGTCTTGTTTTTCTTTGTGGTTGTGCTCTTCTTCAGTTTCCAGTGAGCATTTTATCATCTTGCTTCATAGCTACAATAGCTATCGGAGAAAAACATTATGTGAATACTTGGGGTGGTTTGAAGGCACCATTAACCCCCCCTCTATTGCCATTTTGGTCCTACAATAAAGTAAAGCCATGCATCATCGAAAAAGAAATCGACGGATGCTGGAAGACAATGAAGGCAAGAACTAGGTCATGAACCTAAGTTGGCTGCCTGTGGGCGTGTTCTAGGGGTCCTATCTGTGTGAAGTTTTCGCTACTACATTTTGTTGTTTTTGGCCTAATCGGCCCATGTGTAAGTTATTATTGTATTATCTACGCTTCTGCATGATATATTTTTGGTATACAGTAATATGTCTGTAAGCACTATCTACTGATTTAGAGAATAGTGTGGTGGAATCACAGATGATTTTGGATTGATAAAATCTGGGTTTGACACACATGTAAACTAATCTAATTTTCACCTATAGTAAATTTAATTGTCAGTAACATCCATCTATTTTCCATCGAGAAGCAAGAGAATCTGCTCAGAATCGACGATGCTCGACATCAAATGTAGCAAGACCCGATTGTGGTATCAATCCATTTCGAATTAGTTGCATTGGCACATAGAATGTAGTTAACGCCGATGGTGCTCGGTAATAACATTAGTTGCATTGGCACATAGAATGTAGTTCTATCATTTGCATAACATTTTTTTGCATCTAATTAGAAATTGGAAATGTGTGACACCACAATCATTCTTGTTGTAATTCCCAAACATCAGAAGATTATAAACACCAAGAAAATTTATTTCATATGTTCTTGTGCATTGGATAATTTAAGCAATAATGGGCCACACTACAAAACCCAAAATCATTAACATATTTTTCTGTCCAACACTACCATACACATGCTTTCTTATTTAAACTCCTAGACATGAAGTTAAGTTGCAATGCTTATGTACATAAATTAGCACTGACACTATCAGTCCTATATACCACTGTATAATTTGATCCCAATTACATTGATATCCCAAGCACTACACAAAAACTCAAGATCTTTGTTGATTTTTCAATATCGATCTTACGTATGATTATTAGATTCGGGGAAACTCTTGAAGACCTGGCTACAATAACATAGAGAGAAGACACACATATTTTTATATAGGTTCAGGCCTTCTCATGGGAGAATAATAATTCTACTCCTGTGTGGTTATTGCTTAATGAACATATTACAATTGAGAGAGAGATGGCAAAAATCTTGCTTCTACTCCTATTATCCCTTGGGTCTGTCCAATCTCGGATCCCCTCTTCTCTCTAACATCATCCTTTATATAGCTTGCGAAACAGTGGCAGTTTGTTCCATGCTAAGAGGCGCCTTAATGTTTCAGATGATAACCGTTTGACGGGAGTTATTGTTAGAGAGACGTGGTACCTCATCGTGTAGCAATTACTGTCAAGGAGAAGTTATGCACAGTTATTTTAGAGAATAATCACACATGCTAACTATCCTGTTAGACAAACCCTCAATGTAGCAGGTTGTCGTAGACAAGCCAGTCATAGAGGAGCTTATGAACATAAGCTGGTCATAGAATAACTTACACCATGTCATGCTCATAGAACGACTTACGACCATATCATGCTTGTAGAACAACTTACGATCATACCATGCTCGTAGAACAACTTACAACTATGGGGCGATCATGGAAAGACTGAAGACCAGAATGTGGTCGTAGGAGAGGCTTACGACCATTTGACCAAGCTACTCCTTTACTATAAGGGGTATACCCAAGAAGTATAATGACGTGATAATATTATTTATAAATAAATAATAATTTGAGGATCGTTATATCCTTGTCATCTAGCCCCTAACATTAAGTGAAAATAACTTACTTGAGGAAGAAAAGTCATAGACGAGTTAAGATCGAAAGTAAAGTCTTTTTGACTTAACTCGACCAAAGATGAACTTAGCTAGAAAGATAATTTTACTTGAGTTGTAAATACATACCGGGTTCAAACAGAGGAATATGAAGTAGCTCACACCAATCTATCTATTTGGAGCAGTTCCCAAAGAGGTAATAACCGTTCGATTTTTGAGATTGGTAACCGAATCCTACAGTTATAAAAGTTTACCTTGGGGTAACTTTTGAGCTTCTTACTTTCCCCTCATGCTCCAATCTTCTTCGTGCTTTCCGCCGCAGACCAAGTTCCAAATTCTAACCAACCACTCAGAGAAGATGATGAAGTCTTCCTCCAAATGGCCAGTGTCAGAGATGGATGAGGCCAAGATGAAGGATTTGGTCGTGGATGAAAAGATTCCTTCAAGGAAATTTGTGAAGTGGATTGAAGCCACCTGACAACATTGGCTGTTGGGGGAGATTGGTCAAATTCCGGTCCTCTAGGTGTATTATGAGTGCGGACTCTGACTCCCTGCTCATCCTTTCCTCATAGCTGTACTAGAATACTTTGGGGTAGAATTGGTGAACTTGGTTCCCAATTCGATCACCATGCTAAGTGCGTTTGTGTACCTGTGTGAAGCCTATCTAGAAATTCCTCCAGATTTGGAGCTTTTTTGGTACTACTACGAGATGAGTAGACAGCATGGAATTGCCAAAAGCTACAGTCTAAAGCTCCACAATGGCTAGACAGAGTAATACATCCAAATATTCACTCAGTCATCATGGCCAAATTGGAAGAGAAGATGGTTCTACTAGGAGACTATCAGGGAAGACAACCTTTCCTTTGTGGGGGAAGGGTGCTAAAAAGATTTATTCCTAGAATTCGGTCCCTAAAGATTTAACCTGGATAGTCCCTACATCCAAGCCATCAAAGAGTTAAGGGAAAACGGGCTTACTAACTGGCACATGGTGAAAGACTTCATCACTTGTTGTATCAGCCCCCTGAAGAAATGAGCACATCCAATGTGGATGTACTCAGGGGCCAAGGATATGACTAGGGACTACGAGAATGGTAAGTAACGATTAAACTCGCTCGCTTAGTTATACTCGGAGTTACGAGTTTTGGTTATTGACCACTTTCATTTGTCTATACAAATCTTGCTTTAGAAGAGATTGATTCTCAGGTCAAAGCTATCTGCAAGAAGGCTCCAGTACTCGATGTGGAGACTCCTCGTATCTTGGTAGACGTATCCACCAAGGAAAGGAATGAACGTTTAAAGGTAATCGAAGTTTGACTTCTTCTTTAGGCTTTTGTAGTCGTAAGTAATGAGTACTTAACATTCTCTCATATTGTAGAAAGTAGGCATGGAAAATTATCAAAACGAAGAGGTCGAATTGATGGTTTTCGAAAAAAGGTAAAGGAGATTAAAGCTCCTCCAACCAAGAGGCGTCAACTGGTAAAGGCCATTGACAAGGAGGGTGAGAGCTCAAATGTGGCTCCTCCCTCTCCTCATCCGTCTGCTGCTATCAAGTAGTTCCTCGCAGACATAGCTGCTGCAGAGGAGATAAGAGTGGTCGTATTGGAGCAACCGACTCCTAGGATAGAGCAACTAACTTTTAGGATTAAGATACCTTACCATTATGATGATAAAACTTTCTCAATTGGAGCTTCTCAAGGCTTTATTAAGCAACTCAAAAAGGAAAACCGGAAGTGTTTTGTATCTTTTATGAATGAGACTACTATAGCAGTAGAGCATATGACAGAGAAGGAGACTGCTCTTCTGGTGGTCAAAACATGCCTTGACCATTAGAAAGAGCAAGAGGAACAAAGAGCAGTTGTGCCTACTCAAGGTTTGCATCCAAACATGGTCGTAAGCGACCTTGTGCCACAACAACCAGTTGTGGTTGAAAATGACCCCGCTCCTCCATGACCAGATGTGGTTGTGGGAGAAAAGTCAAAGAAACCTCCTTTACGGAAGGTTCCCTCTAAGTTTAAAATAAAGCTAAGAGTTCAAGGTACGTAAATAAGGGCATAACAAATTCATTTTACCTTCTTGCCTTCTTAAATGCTACTTCACTTCTCTTCTTGTGTTTTCAGCTTGGCTTTTCCATCGTTAGGGGATGCTTCAGTTGAGAAGCCCCCCGCAAGTCTACCCATAGTCGAAGAGACGGTAGAGAAGATGGTCGTAGAACCGATGATAATGGCAATGGTAGAGATTGCTTCTGGGGCAGAAGCAGCTACGACCATCAAGGTGGCCGAAATTGAAGAGAAGGCTAGGGAAGATGTACCTGGCCAAGAAGTGGGATTCCCTTCTAATTGCTATGCCAAGGATGAGATCATCAAGGATATTCCTTCCCCTATCCAAGGAGGTACTGTTGAACAAGAAGAGGAACAACCCAACTTCTTCTCTAAATACTTCAATCACGTTTTTGTAGTAGAATCTTCCTCTCGACGATCTCATGACCAAGGTCCCCACCCCAAACATATCCCTAACAAGGGATATATTTTTGATGATGAGTGTCTCAAGAAGGTGCAGTGGAACAAGGTCGACGACCTCAATCGGCTAGAGGACTCCCCATGAGTACTTACCAAATTCGCTCATACGAGCATGAACGTAAGCATCTAATGCTTAGTTATTCATAATTGGATTTTTCTGATTCTCATTGTCCTCCTTTATCCATAGAGCATTGGAAAACATGTCTATTATGGCTGAATACCACAGACAACTCATGCTCTTAAGGCAAGAGAACGTCGAACCGCGTGAAGAGACGAAGAAATGGTAAGCCTCTAGCAAGTGTAGTCTTCTTGTCTTTTGACCACAAGTCTAGTTCTTTCATGTTTATCTTTAACGCTTACAGGTCTAAGAGCAATGAAAGATTCTTGCAAGCTGCACTCAACAACGAGAAAGTCGAGACGCAGAGACTCAAGAAGGAGAATATCGACTTATCAATTAAGCTCTTAAAGACCAATTCTCCAACTAAAAAGTTGCAAGATATGATAAATAGTAAGTTCTAAGCTTACGAGTGCTTATTCTAATATCTTTTTTTGTCTTTCTCTAACTCTTTTCTTTTTATACATAAAGAGGTCAAAATAGATAAGCTTCGCACTGAGGTTGATGAGAAAACCAAAGTGATCAGAGAGCTTACCCGTATCGACAAAGAGAGAAACCTGAGAATAAGGTCGTTGGAAGACCAACACAAGGATGAAGTCGAGAAGCTTGAGTCTCAACTAGCAGGTAAGGAAATCTTTACCTTTCGACTAGCTCTAATGAGTAGCCTTTTTTTTATGAAACATGCTTTCTGACTAAGTTACACTATGCTTTTATAGAGGTTGTAGTCGAAATAAAGTGACTTGTAGAGGCTTCAACTTGTAGCCAGGGAGAAACGTAGTTGGTGAATGCAATTATTTAAAACAACGTTCTTCTCCTAAACAATCTACTCGAAGGGCTTGGTCTGAGAAGGTCAATCCATCTGAAAACACCATGTTCGTTTATGGGAGTACGATTAGACAACATGTCAAAACTCTGGAGAAGCTTATTAATACTCTGAGGACCAATCAGGCTAACTCGCTATGAGAGGAGGTTAAAGGTGCGGTAAGTTATGTCTTGGTAAAACTCAAGGCATACAACCAAAACCTCAATCTTTAACCGATCGATCAGGACTTCGACTACTCTAAAGGAGAAGTAGCCCGTCTGATCGAAGAGATGGAGCCAGCTAGTCAGAAGGTCATAGATGAAATGCAAATAGGATCTCCTTTATCATAGTAGTTTGTAAAAAGCAAGTATTTTGTTAATGGAATATAATTTCCCTTTCCTTCAAATTATCTCGTTGAGTGATTAGTACTCATAAGACAAAAAAAAGAATTAAATAGAATGAAATTACAACTAAGAATTGAAGTTATTTTGACAACTCTATCCTTTCTTAATATCATACACGCTTATTTGCTATCTTATAAAATCATATCTAACTTATAGTTTGAACTTCGGCTTGTACCATAACAAGTGGGTTTAGCTACTGTACCATAGTGAAAAGAAAAACTTCCTAACCAAGGTTTAAAAAACTAGTGGGAGCCAACTAGTTCCAGCAAAATCGGCCATAGTAGTGATTTGCATAATTTTTAAATCATGATGAATGGTGGATAGTGTAAGATTGAATAGAGGTTGAATTGTATTGAGGCCTAAAGGGACAATATATAGTGAATACATGGAAACCCTAGGATAACAGGAAATGACTCTTATACCCTTAACACCCTCTCAAATGCAAGACATATGCAATAGCATTGCATTTGTAAGGGTTTACACAAAAATAGAAAAAAATCTAAAGTACATGACACCAAACCCTAGAAACTAGGAAAAGACCTAAATACCCTTAACACCCCCTCAAATGTAAGACGTATGAAATAGCGTTACATTTAAAAAGGGTTGACACTAAAATAGGGAAAATCCAAAGTCCATGTCTTGAAGATGTTGTCGTAGCGTGCGGCTCATAAAAAATTATGTCGACTACCAACCATCCAGAATCATGCAACAGCCTAGAAAGCACAAAGTGCAGGGGCTGGGGAAGTAAAGGTAAGTGGGAGCAAAGTCGACCATGGTAACACGATGAAGAGGATATGGAAGGTGACACAAGTAGAGAGAGAGTTGTCAAATCAAGTCGAAAAAGGAGATAGAAGCATAGCGGCACAGATCAAAGCTCGAGACGACGACGGCGCAGTGCATAAGAAGCGCAATGAAGGCGTAGTGTAGAAGAAGTGCGGCAGCCTTAGAAGCTCGGGGCGGCAGCTCAAAGAGAAGCGGTGGCATCATAAAGACTTCTACGATCTGCAGTGGCTCAAAGAAAAGAGTGGCGGCTGCGGCTATGCGAAAGGAAGGAGAGGACCACACCCATCCGAGAGGATGAACCGTGGCTAGCAAAGCAGTCGGCTGACTGACAAGAAAATTATGGACTCGCATGGTTTTGATGAACTGATAGAGACATAGCAACAGACTTGGATAGACGAAATGAAAAACTCAAACGAAAATGACTCAAAGGCAAGGCAGTGGATTCTAGCATCCTTAGCTCTGAAATGTCACTGTGTGCTCTCGACTACCCTCACTTTCCTGTTCCCTCTAGCCAACACAAATACCTAATCCCCATCCCCATCACTGCCACCTCCTCCCCTCATTTCTCTGCCACCTCCACCCCCACCCGACTCCAGTGCCTCGAGTGGCGGTTTGGGTGCAGTGTAGCGGTCGGGAGACTGAGGCGGTATGGCATGGCGTGGGTGGCGTCGGGGATGGCCAGATCCTAGGCGGCAGTGGCCGGTTGCGAGGCGGGGACCGGCAGGTGGAGGTAGAGGGCAGCCGCAAGCTTTGGCGGCCCGAGCAGCACCAGGAGGCATGGCGGATCGAGTTCGAAGGCCTGGGCCGGCGGCGGCGCGGGCGCGAAGAAGGAGACGTTAGGGTGCCTGAATGGGTGCTAGCAGAGCCAACCGACCTCATGCTCGCCGAATCCGGCTCGGAGGAGGCCAAATCCGGGTGGGACGAGGCCGGATCCGAGCTGGGGCAGTGTGATGATGGTGAAGATGGTTGGATCTGGCGACGGGGAGTCCGTATCTGAGCAGGGTGGTGGTCGGCACGGCCGGTGGAGCGGAGGCAGGTGAGGATTTGGCTTGGGGTTCCCGGATCCAGCGGCGGAGAGGTCGGATCAGTGGCGGGGGCATGCATGGCGGCCAGAGCGGTGGATGGCGGCGACTGGATCTAAGGTGGCGTTGGCCTGGCATAGGCGCAACATGGGCACGACAGTGCCCGATGGAGGAGCCGCCGGATCCAGCGACGGTGGAGTCGGGAGGGAGCCAGATTCGGCCGGATCTAGCTAGAGGAGATAGCCAAAGACACATGTGTGGGTGCGCCGGCGAGAAGAGAAGGAGGTGTCCACCCCCGGGAGTGGAGTACACTCCTCCCGGGGGTGACAGCAGCGATGACCGACAGCGGTTGGTTAAGGAGCTAGATTGAGAACCTAGGTTCTGATACCATGTAAGATTAAATAGAGGTTGAATTGTATTGAGGCCCAAAGGGACAATATATAGTGAATACATGGAAACCCTAGGACAACAGGAGTGACTCTAATACCCTTAATAGAAAGATGTTACTTATTTCTTTATTTGTTTTGAGATCAATACTACTCTTGTTAGAGAGAAAAGTATAGAAGCACTGCTCAACCTACAAATATGGATACTTGGAATAAATTCATGACCTCACAAAGTTTCTACGGAGTTGTTCTCATATGTGCTTAATGGTGGCATCAGAATTTGATTCCTAACGGGTGGAGCAACTCTGCTGCCTACTAAGAGATGGTCCTGTGGCCATAGGTGGTTTTTCATAAGCGTGAGTCACATTTTTGAACTTTTGGATAAACATCCAAATAAATGGCACTCCAGTCTTCGTACAAATCCAATGGTAAAAAAAAACCGATTTAGATTTATGAAAAAACAGGTAACTTACAAATAGCAAACGGTTAATCTAGTTTATGGCCTGCCCATATTTCTGACGACTCTGTTTCTATGAACCCTAATCCTTAATTGCATCCATGCGAGGTCTGCAGTGTTTACATTTTATCCTTAAAGAGATACGCTGGTTCGCGTAGTCTATAAAAAGGAAGGCATGCAGTTGCATCAGAGCGCTATGCACGGCACAGAAGATATCTGATGCTGCAATAATAGAGAACATGGCGCGGCTCTCAAAGCTACAAGCGCTATCCCTAGTCGTGCTCTTTCTTCTCCACTTCTCGCTGCAATTGCAATCGTCGCACGGGCTGGAGCAGAGCGAACCAAGACAAGTGAGCCTCCATTTCCATCTTCATCAATCTTGCTAAGATAAGTTCAGGGCAACATTTATATATATACTAACCGAGTGCACTGTTGATAATTTATTTTCTCAGATATACATCGTCTACCTCGGGGAGAGACAACATGAAGATGCTGATCTCGTCACCGCTTCACACCACGACATGCTAGCTTCCATTCTTGGAAGGTATGGACTCCTCTGTTGCATTAGATTATGGGTACTTGGATTATGTTGCATTAGATTGTAGCTCTTGGCAAAAGAATTAAGATGACCAAGCATGATCCTACTCACTCTGTTTCATAAATCATAATACAGGGCCCCGCCCCGTTCCACTTTTCTCATGGATTAAGGAACTAGCTAGGTTTCGAGAAAAATCAAATCGAATTCTAGGAAATTCAAGTGAGGATTAGGGGGCTCGGCGTGACCGCGTGAGCTCCTCCTCCGGCGGCACGGCGCAACCTCATCCTCCAGCCGGCGCGAGCTCGACCTCTCACTGTGCGCGAGCTCGTCGTCCGGTGGAGTGCAGCCATGAGCTCTCTCTCTGTCGGTAGCCACGGGATGTGCGAAAAAAAAAGGCAAAAAATCGGAAGAAGCACGCGGTTATGGACCGTGCAATGCAACTGTCTCACGGTCGTGAAGCACGCGGTTCGATATTTGTTGTTACTGCGAGGTTGAAACCATGCCTGTGCGCATCTGGGAAAAGAGGAGATGTCCATTGTCCAATCAACCAGTCCCCATCGGCAATGCTGAATAATTCAATGCCGCGACAATCTTCCCATTCAAGCTTGCTTTGCATCATGTCCAACGAAGAATCCGACAGCGAACCGAAAATTCAGTGCAACGAATCTCGCTGGTGGTAGTAATTCAGTGCAGGAAGAGAGAAAGCTGAGCAAGCTTGGAAAGCTACTTGAGTGGACTGCATGCATCCGTAGACAGCCCAGGTCTGATGTTGGACACCGTCTGCGTCAAATTAGGCTAATTTACTTTTGCGCGGCGGAATTGGGGATTCGTCGCCTGCAACTTAGCGTCGCCCTCGAAGGGTTGGTGATGTCCCCCCGCTTCTTCGCCTCCACTTCCTCCTCTCCGTGACTCCACGACGCCATCGACGCGACGACGCAGCCAAGACGGAGGCAGCAGGGAGCGAGCAACGGAGTCTGGCGCCGGCGAGATGGTGGGTGGACGGAGATGGCGGGTAAGTAGTGGGAGGAGGTGGAGTGGTCTTCTGTGGAGCAGCGAGCCCTCCATCGCGGGTACCGAGCGCCACCGCCGCCGTGAGCGCCGGTGGCCGTCGCGAGCAGGCAGGCAGGGAAACGACTCGTTACGGAAGGGTTACCAGCCGTTAAGATTGAAGTGTGACTGTGACTTCATTTTCTCAAAGCACATTACAGGCTTCCGTTTCCTCGACCTCAAAATGCACTTTAGAAATATGTTTCCTTAAATGCTAGTTTTGACTCTGACTTCTGTATTACAATCTCCTGTGTTTTTTCCTTAGCGCCTATCCTAGAACCCTTTCCTGCACATTTCCTGTGTTCTGCGATTCGATAGAACTGCATTTGCATCCATCACTGCTGCCTGTTTCAAATCCATCCTCCTCTTCACCTGAACTACTCTGAATTATCCTCAAAACACACTGGATTTCCATGACCTTTGTACAACCAAGAGTAATGCACAGACAAGTTCACAAGCTGATTAATTGGCTGCTATTTTACGGTTTTGAAGCAAGGAGGAGGCGCTCCAGTCGATTGTCTACAGCTACAAATACGGTTTCTCTGGCTTTTCTGCAAGGCTCACAGGACCGCAAGCGAGAAATATACAAGGTAACTAATTCTCTTTTACTCTTTTTCTTTTTCAAAAAAAGTATATGAGCACTAATCTAATTATAGCTAGCTGCTTGCTTAATTATTTTGACGATGATACTAATCATTGAGAGAATAATTGATTGTTGTTTTCGTTACATATACAGCACTGCCTGGTGTGGTGAGCGTGAGAAAGAACCAAATCCGGCGCACGCATACAACTCGAAGCTGGGATTTCCTTGGGATGGACTACAACCAGCCAAACGGGCTACTTGCAAAAGCAAAATATGGAGATGGCATCATTATCGGTGTCCTTGACACAGGTTGCTTCATGCATAAATAAATTCTACAACATCCGTTCCGTTCCAAAGACAATGTCGTTTTACAACAGATACAGTCAAACAATGAAAACTTTAACCAGATACCACCATTCCATTGGAGTATTTCAGGTATTTGGCCTGAGTCGCAGAGCTTCGCTGATGATGGCGGCTATGGACCCCCTCCTTCGAAATGGAAGGGAACCTGCCAGGCCGGCGCCTCGTTCGGCCCCCACAATTGCAACCGTAAGCTCATCGGCGCGCGGTGGTACGCCAAGGACGTCGAGAAAAGCTTGTTCAAAGGTGAGTTCATGTCTGCCAGGGACGCCAACGGCCATGGCACCCACACGGCCTCGACGGCCGGCGGCAACATCGTCCACAACGTCAGTTTTCGTGGGCTGGCAGCCGGGACGGCACACGGCGGGGCGCCTCGCGCCCGGATAGCTGTTTACAAGGTTTGTTGGGGTGCGGGTTACTGCTCCGCTGCGGGCATGTTGAAAGCCATGGATGACGCCATCCACGACGGCGTTGACGTCCTGTCGCTGTCCATTGGCAAATCGGCAGAGTATCCAGGCACACTGCACGCCGTCGCGAACGGCATCACGGTCGTGTATGCGGCTGGAAACGATGGACCTACCACCCAAACGGTTGAGAACTCATCGCCATGGCTACTCACGGTTGCAGCAACCACGGTTGATCGACAATTCCCCACGGCTATCACTCTCGGGAACAACCAGAAGCTTGTGGTACGTACATCTATCTTAATTGGTGTGCATTTCTTTTGTATATATGAACGATTGATGGATGCATGCTTATTATTACAGGGGCAATCCTTGTTCGCGGGCATGGAAGGCCGGGCGAATGACGACGACGAGTTCCATGATCTTGTGGCCTTAGGGCTCTTTGAAGGCTTTCCGTGCGACGCATCCTTCGTCAACAGCACCGGCACGGCCATAGAGGGGTTGGTCTTCTTCTGCGGCACGCCCAACCCGCCTGCCGAACCCCGCGACTATGACGAGATCGCATCAGTTCTGGCCAAAAAAGGAGGCAAAGGAATCATATTCTCACAGCGTGACCCAGACCTCATCGCTCTCTCGAAAACTACTGCGTGCAACTCGCTTCCATGTGTTGCCGTCGACTTCGAGATCTCCAACCAGATTTTGCAGTACTACACACAGTAAGTTTATGTACATAGATATCACTCCTTAACTTCGCTTCTTCTTTCGTTTCAGTTGATACCCATTTTCCTCTTGCCGTGCAAATAATAACAGGTACCCTGATAGCCCAAAAGTAAAGATATCTGTTGCTCGAACAACGATTGGAACTGGAGTTCCTGCACCAAAGATAGCAACCTTCTCTTCTAGGGGGCCTAGCCCTATCTATCCTGGGGTTCTCAAGGTAATTAATTAAGTACGTAATTATTAATTCTAATCCTTTTTACTTGTTCTTATGGCATCGGCCAGCATTTCAATATTTATTCAGGGCACTAACATATATAGCTGTTTTACTTCGAAATTAACAGCCTGATATTGCTGCACCTGGGGTTTCCATTTTAGCTGCTGCAGCGCAGATTCCTCCTTACAAAAGTCTAGGTGCTTTCTACCGTTTTGCGTCCGGAACATCCATGTCTTGCCCTCATGTATCCGGGATCGTCGCCGTGCTCAAATCGCTACATCCTGACTGGTCACCTGCTGCACTGAAATCGGCACTCATGACAACTGGTAATTAACAATCAATCAGGCCTAGTTTAGAACGTACGGGTTCTGCGTGAATTTTTTGTTTCCTGCAAAATTAAGTTTCAAATGGGCCCTTAACCTCGCTTGTTGTGGACCTTAACCTCGCTTGTTGTACACATTATTGAGATTGTTGCACCATTAAGAACAAGTAAATGGATGATTAATGTCTCAAAACATTCTGTCTCGCAGCTCTTACCACTGACAATAATGGGATCCCAATACGAGCAGCAGATGGATATCGAGCAAAGATTGCCGATCCTTTTGACTACGGAGCAGGGTTTGTGAATCCAAGCAAGGCAGCTGATCCAGGCCTCATATACGACATTAGTGCATCGGATTACCTCAACTTCTTCAACTGCATGGGAGGATTAGCTTCAAACGGCAGCTGCACAACTCCTAAATCATCTTTACCAGAACTGAACCTCCCATCGATCGCGATTCCTAATCTGAAGATGTCTGAGACCGTTGTGCGCACCGTCACCAACGTCGGCCAGCCGAATGCGGTGTACAAGGCCTTCTTCCAGCCTCCCGCCGGCGTCGAGATGTCCGTCGAGCCGCCGGTGTTGGTGTTCTGCAAGGAGAGCAAGATGCAGAGCTTCAAGGTGACCTTCAAGGCGACTCGAAAGATTCAAGGCGACTACACGTTTGGAAGCTTGGCGTGGCACGATGGAGGCGATCATTGGGTTCGGATCCCAATTGCAGTTCGCATCATAATTGAAGAGTTCTATTCCAACGTCTCCTAAGTTATATATACTGGATCGACACCGTTTAAAATAAAAGCCGAATTTATATGAAACGAATCGTGCATGTGTCATTCCAACTCCAAGTAGTGTTGACTGTATGTGTGTACCTTACGTTCGTTTGAATAATGGAGTTAGAACAACATGCCGAAAGCTACATTGAAAACTTGACTTTCATATGTATGGAAATAAAGAAAATGTTATGTCGATCGATTTTGTCATCTTTCTCTTGAAACTTATGTTCATAAGGCATATTTTCGGTGTTCTTTTCCTATCAGGGAATGAAAACCTGCAAAATCTATTTGGTGGTAGCGTGCACCTTAACAGTGTAATCAGTTGGTATGGCACCTGCTAATGGTGGCAGGAGGCTCTCAAGGTTTCTTTAATCTGTGCCCTGTAAGACACTTTTGTAGCTTTTGTGGTTTCTATTAATGGAAATCGGAGAACCTGTTCTACTAAAAAAACCTTAAAGAGTCGTCATGAGCGCTGGTTTTAGGGCAGTTGGTGACAAGTCAGGATACTGGATACAGGGAATGAATCATGTTCCTTAGATCGGCAACAATCGTACACTATCTGGATCCGGCCGGGTTAAAACCCCTTGGACCCATATTTTCTTCCCAACTTTTTCCATAGAGATGTAACTATATAAGTGGCTATTCATGAATTCAACTCATTATATACTAACATTTTTCAAATCTGAATTAGAAGTCTGCAAACTGGCCCAGTTCTTTGCCTGGAAACCAGGAACTGAAATAGTTCCACACTATTGTGATCCTGCTGCGGTTCGTCATACCGAACTGAAATAACTCGATATTTTCTGATATCGACCCAAAGTTTTATTTCGTAAGTTTGGTATCTGGATGGTACATAGATAGGGCCAAGCTATATTGTTTTGATAATACAATTTTATACGGCGCATGTTTTCTTCTCTAAAAAATTTCTACAGAACTCGTGTGTTCCAAATAAACGTCGTTAGCACATAGATCAAGCGCGTGGGAATAACTAGTGCGCTAGATACTTCTGGTAAGATTCTTTCCATTTAATTATTATGTGTCTTAATCTTGACATCTTGGAGCCCACTAAACTACTTTTAAAGTATCAATTGGTGACACAAACTTATGTATCTTCGTTGTGATATTTACATACGTAATCTTTTCTAGGCGAGTTTGTTAAGTAAGCTTCTTGTGATAACAGTATATATGAGTATATCTTTTTTAACCAATTTTGTACATATATCAATGAAAGCTCCCAGTAGCGTTATCAAAAGGAAGAGCACAAACATGTTGTTTGCACATGTTAGTGCCGATGGACCAAGTTGTTTGTATAATGGCAGAGGAGAATAGTGTTCTACCATTGATGTGAACCATTACAACTATACTGGAAAGCCAACGGCTGAGATTTATGAGTTAAAGTCACATTTGGCACTGTTTTGCATCGTATTTACAAAATAGCTGTATACGCACCGTATTGATAAAAATGTCACTTATATTGTCTGGTGGGCGGCGCAGCGCCTGCGAGGCGACACGTGGCGCGACCATCGGCGGCAGCACCAACCGCCCCTCACTAGATGGCAGGCAACCTACCGTCAGATGGACAGACGGCAGGTTTGCTGCCGCTGATGAGGGGGTGGTAGGCTAATTAGCCGCAATTACCTGCCCAAATATTTTTGTTTAATATTTGTTTAAATTTTTAAATATATCAACTTAGCTCTAAAAATTCTGAAAATTTATGTACAGCCTCATGACATAACGTATATTATAGTGTAATTTTTGGGTAATTTTATTCATTGCAAATATTGCTCAAAAATTCATAAAATTTCCATATTTTTATGAAGTTTTTACATATAGCAAACGAGCTTCAAAAATTACAAAATTTTATGTGAAGCCTCTCAGTATAGTTATAGTTATTATGTAATTTTTTAGAAATTTTATGTGGTCTGAATTTGTGACGTTTATTTGGATTAACTTAATCATGAATTTAACGATCATCACGCATCTTTTCGGAGTGGCATGTGTTGACCTCGTGCTATATATTATTTGTTGCTATCTGGTTCACACAATTGTCACTCTCTGTGTATGTGCCCTCTCACGCGCTCTCTCCTTCGCACTAATGTCATTATTTCCGTGTCGTCCCCCCTCGTCTGCTCCTCGTTTGCACATTTATCAGTGTTACGATGTCGTTCGGAACATCCATGTCTTGCCCTCATGTATCCGGGATCGTCGCCGTGCTCAAATCGCTACATCCTGACTGGTCACCTGCTGCACTGAAATCGGCACTCATGACAACTGGTAATTAACAATTAATCAGGCCTAGTTTAGAAGGTGGGGGCTTCTGCATGATTAATATCTCAAAACATTCTTTCTCGCAGCTCTTACCACTGACAACAATGGGATCCCAATACAAGCAGATGGAAAACGAGCAAAGATTGCCGATCCTTTTGACTACGGAGCAGGGTTTGTGAATCCAAGCAAGGCAGCTGATCCAGGCCTCATATACGACATCAGTGCATCGGATTACCTCAACTTCTTCAACTGCATGGGAGGATTAGGTTCAAACGGCAGCTGCACAACTCCTAAATCATCTTTACCAGACCTGAACCTCCCATCGATCGCGATTCCTAATCTGAAGATGTCTGAGACCGTTGTGCGCACCGTCACCAACGTTGGCCAGCAGAATGCGGTGTACAAGGCCTTCTTCCAGCCTCCCGCCGGCGCCGAGATGTCCGTCGAGCCGCCGGTGTTGGTGTTCTGCAAGGAGAGCAGGGTGCAGAGCTTCAAGGTGACCTTCACGGCGACTCGAAAGATTCAAGGCGACTACACGTTTGGAAGCTTGGCGTGGCACGATGGAGGAGATCATTGGGTTCGGATCCCAATTGCAGTTCGCATCATAATTGAAGAGTTCTATTCCAACATCTCCTAAGTTATATATGTTATGAATATTGTGTGTATTGATATGAGACCCAATGGGCCATATATATAGGAGAGTACAAGAGATATAAGGAAACAAATAAGAGTCCTATTCTATCTCTAACATCTTATCTCTAATACCCTTAACACCCCCCCCACAAATGCAAGGCGTATGCAATAGCATTGCATTTGAAAAAGGGTTAATACTAAAACAAAAAATATCCAACATCCGAGTCGTGATAAAGTCGTCGAATAAACTGTCAAATCAAGCCGAAGAGGAATAGATAGAAGCATGACGGCACAGATCGAAGCCTGAGACGGCAGCGGCGCAGTGCACAAGAAGCGCAACGGAGGCGCAGTGCAGAAGAAGCGCGGCGGCGCAATGCACAAGAAGCGCAACGGAGTGCAAAAGAAACGCGGCGACGCAATGCACAATAAGCGCAACGGAGGCGCGGTGCAGAAGAAGCGCGGCGGCCTCATAGAGACTTCTACAATCTGCAGCGGCTCAAGGAAAAGAGCAGCGGCTGCTGCCATGCAAAAGAGAAATTCCTATACCGCTAAGACTGACAATAAATTTGTGGACTCGCACGGCTTGGACGAACGAAAGATTAGAGACTACGGATTTTTTAGATGGACGCAATAAAAGAGCCCTAAAACAAATGGACTTGACTCTAAATGGACTACTCAAAGACCTTAGTCTCACAGTAGCAGCACCACAGCTAACTCGGCTGCGTCACGCTTTCGGCGAGAGAGAGCGGCGAGAGACTCCTCTCTTCACTCCCGCCCGCCGCGTCTCCTCCTCACTCGGAGAGAAGGGGCGGCAGGCTCAGCGGAGACGCCGACCGAGAGGCGAGGATCCGAGGCGGCTCTCGGGCGGCGTCGCCGCCACGGAAGAAGGTGGGCCGCCGGCGGCCCGGGCGCGCGCGCGCCGCAGCGCTGCGCGAGGCGGCGGATCCGCGCGAGAGGCCGGATCCGGCGGTGGCGGCCGGATCCGGCGGGAGTAGGCGCGACGGGCGGCGGCGACGATGGCCAAATCCGGACGGGCAGCGGCGGCGCGCGCGCGGAGGAGCCGAGGGGAGGCCCTTGGTGAGGTGGATGGAGACGGCGTGGGAGCGATGTCGAGGTGGCGATGAAGAGCGATGGAGGCGAGCGGCGCAGCGGGACGGATCCGCGCGGCGGCCGGATCAGCGGGTGAGGCCGAAGACGACGGATCGGGCCCGAGGTGGCCGGATCCATGCGATGCGACCGGCGGCGGCCGGATCGTGGCGCGCAGCCGCGCGGAGTCCACGGCGGCGGCGGCGGATCGAGCCCGGTGGGCTCGGGAACACGGAGCGGCGGCGGCGTCGGCGACCGGTGCAGCGTCGCGACGGTCGGCGACTTGGACGTGGGCTCGCCGGCGAGAAGCGGAAGGAGGTGGCCGCCCCCCGGGAGTGGAGCACATTCCTCCCGGGGGCGGCGACGGTGGCGGCCGGTGGTGACCGGCGGCGGCCGGAGCGGAAGTAGATCGAGGTTAGGGTTTTAACCTAAGCTCTGATACCATGTTATGAATATTGTGTGTATTGATATGAGACCCAATGGGCCATATATATAGGAGAGTACAAGAGATATAAGGAAACAAATAAGAGTCCTATTCTATCTCTAAGAGCATCTCCAACAAATCTTCTAAAGTGTTCATATCCCCTATATTTTAGAAGAAAAGGTAAAAAAAAAGGCTCCAACAGATCCCCTAAGTGGTACCCAAAAATATAGAGGACTCCATCCCTGATTTTTCGTCCCCTATATATGGAGGACGCACACCATCCCCTAAATCGGCCCCAATGCTCCTGCGCCGTCCGATCCCCTAAATTCTTTGGTTGGTAGTTTTTGTGGACCCAGATTTTAATTTAGGAGACCATATTTAGAGGACTTGTTGAAGGTTACATATTTTTATGCCGAAAGCTACATTGAAAACTTGACTTTCATATGTATGGAAATAAAGAAAATGTTACGTCGATCGATTTTGTCATCTTTCTCTTGAAACTTATGTTGATAAGGCATATTTTCGGTGTTCTTTTCCTATCAGGGGAATGAAAAAACCTGCAAAATCTATTTGGTGGTAGCATGCACCTTAACAGTTGTAATTAGTTAGTATGGCACCTGCTAAGAGCAACTCCAGCAGTAGCCCTCAAAACAGGGTCCCTACTTTTTATTTGAGGGCTCTCCCTACTTTTGAGGGCTCTGTTTTTTGGGCTACACCCCAGCAGGAGCCCTCAAAACAGGGTCCCTACTTTTTATTTGAGGGCTCTCCCTACTTTTGAGGGCTCTGTTTTTTGGGCTACACCCCAGCAGGAGCCCTCAAAACAGGACCCTCAAATTCATTCTTAGAGGGGATGACACATAGGACCCACCCTCATCCTACTTTTGAGGGCCGAGGGGTAAAAACTCACTCCAGCAGGGCCCTTACTTGAGCCCTCAAAAGTAGGGGCTCCCTCCAGACCCCCCAGGAATGAGGGCTCGAGGGGGAAATTTGAGGGGCCCCTACTTTTGAGGGCTCAAGTAGGGACCTGCTGGAGTGAGTTTTTTGCCCCTCGGCCCTCAAAAGTAGGATGAGGGCTCAAGTAGAGGCTCTGCTGGAGTTGCTCTAATGGTGAAATTATATAGTAGCTAGGATAGGACTGAGGATAGTGCTAACAGGCTTTTCAGTGCTAACATGCTAAAACTTCTCCAGAGCTATCCGATCTGCTCCGTACGGCTCGGATCTAGGAAGGTGGGATGCCCCAACTCACTTTTGCAATCTTTCACAAAACCCCCTACCGTTCCAATATTGTCCCCGCCGTCTAAACTTCCTCCGCCTCCCGTCCACCCGCGCGCCGATCAGCGCTGTCCCCGCGCCTCCCATCCATCAAAGCCGGTGAACTCCAAAAGGGAGGCGATATGCCTTTCCATCACTAGCTAAAGAAGTAAAGATCGAGAGGGAAATAAAAGTGTACACAGAACCAGCAAGAGAGTACTAGTAGCTGTCCCCAAATCTAATGGTGTGCCCAAGGAGAGCTTGAGAACAACTACACACTGCACTATGAATTGTGGATGACAAATTGCGTTATCAAGTGAATCTGGATGGAGATCCTCATGTCCAATACAGGGAGCATAGATTGCAGAGTAAGCCAACATGTGAGTAGGATGGACAGGAACAGAGCCCCGCCGATCCATTCGAGATTTTCGCTTGACGCTAACGATCACCCGGCTCTACATATTGGAAGCAGCTGTACCACCGCGGCGCAACTTGGAGGCAGCGCGCCGAATCCGTCACCGAGATCGGAGCGCTTGATGCCGTGCATCGAGCGAGAGCGAGCAACGTCGCGCCGTCGGCCCGCGCGGCTGCGAGGAATGGGATGACGAGAGACAGCGGCGAGGAGGAAGGCACCGTGAGTGACACCGGCATCTTGGGCTGCACTCCCGGCCGTAGCGGCAGGAGCGGCGCCTCGGCGCTGCTGCAGCTCACGCCTTGCGGATGAAGCGGGCGAGGAATGGTGCCAGGACGGGAGCGGCCGTGGCGCCGACGGTGGTGGCGGCGGCCACGAGGGCCTCCTCCCGCGAAGGTGGCGAGTTGGCGGAGCTCGCGGCCGCCAAGCTCGGCGCGATCGCGACAAGGAAGCACGCGGTGACGAGGAAGGCGACGGCCATGGACACCATCAAGGTCATCTTGGCGAAGCGGTCCGTGGCCGCTGCACGTGGGGCTAGGGGTGGAAAAAAAGCTCGTTAGTGGGGCTCGTTGGTTCGGTTCAAAATTACTTCAATTATACTTGTTAATTGGTTAAACATCAAAACGAGTTGATTTCAAATGAATTTGAATTTTGCTCAAGCTTGGCTTAGCTCGTTAGCTCGTTTCTAAAAATACTTTTAAATTATATGTAAAATTATTTTAAATCAAACTATGTCATTTTTAGAAAAAGCTCGATAAGACGAGGAGTTGGCTCGATGTCCACCCCTGCGTGAGGCGGCGGCCGTATTGCTAGCCTTGCGGAAGAACCGGGCTAGGAGCATGGTGCCGAGGACGGGGGCGGTGACGGCGCCAATGACGAGGACGCAAATAGCGATGTCGACGATGGGGCTCTGCCCGGCAACGGCGAGCAAGAGGCGGAGCGCTTCGGGCCCGCCCAGCGTCCCAGCCCGATTAAACCGATTTGGAGTTCACCGACTTTGACGGACGGGAGGTGCGGGGATGGCGCTGATCGGCGCGCGGGCGGACGGGAGGCGGAGGGAGCTCAGACGGCGGGGACAATATTGGGAACGGTAGGGGGTTTTGTGAAAGATTGCATAAGTGAGTTGGAGCATCCCACCTTCCTAGATCCGAGTCGTACGGAGCAGATCAGATGGCTCTGGAGAAATTTTAGCATGTTAGCACTGAAAAACCTGTTAGCACTAGATATGTTCCCATACACACACATATGTATGTATGTATGTACGTACGTACGTACGTATGTACGTATGTATGTATATGTATATGTATGTATGTGTGTATGCATGTATATGTATATCGTTGCCAAAAGTCATCCGGCAATACAATACATGGTAGGCACATATTGGGTATGGTATCAAACCATAATATACAGAAACTATCTCTAGGGATAATTGGTTTACATGTATAGAGATAAGCTTCTATTTATACATATTTGTTACTATCATGTGACCTCCCTTAATCTCAAATTGGTGAATCATGATTGAGATTGTGTCGTAATTTGATAAAATGCCGAGTAGGAAGTCATTTGGTAAATATGTCTACTATTTGATCCTTTGAAGATATGAATCGGATGTCCAAGGTTTGTGTTGAGGAACCGACGCCGAGACCAGTCCGGCGATTCCTCTACTTAGAACAAGAACGAATCAATCACGTAATCACGAATCACGAATAATAGATTGAACACGAGAGGTAGAGAGAACTCCGGTCTTTCTTTATTGCTTTAGATTGCATCGGGTACATAATGAGGGGTCTAGGTCCCTATTTATAGTCTACGGTGGGGTGCCCAATTAGATCGGGACTCGGATAGAGTCCAGTTTCCTAACACTCCCCTTGGGCACTCACCCAACATGCTCATGCCTCGTCAAAACTCCATAAAAACCCAGTGGGAAAATTTTGGAGAAAGAGTACATGATACATGTGATCTGCGATGCACGAATTGCCTCGTTAAAAACCTTGGTCGAGAAACTTCATGGAAAACTCGTCAAGGAAAAAGAGTACAGATTCACCCAAATTCATTTAGTCTGCAAGACTTTATTTTTGGGTACTTAATCTTCATGATCAAGATTTATTAGCGGGCTTGTGAGAATTCTCCCCGAATTCTGCACTTCTCTAAGTCTCATCATTCCAATTCCACGCACGCACCTTTCAAAGCTAGATGCGGGAGTGACTTAGTGAATAAATCTGCGAGATTTTCACATGACTTAGTATGCGAGACTTTAATCTCGTCCATCGTTTGCAATTCATGTGCATAGAAGAACTTGGTGTTGATATGCTTTGTGAGATGACTCTTCACATAGCCCGCTTGCACTTGTGCAACGCAAGCGGCATTATCTTCATAGATAATTGTGGGGTTTGCACAATGTTCATCCCACATGATCTGGATGTGGTGAACCATTCGTGGAGCCAAGCGCACTCGTGCGGCTTCATCTGATGCTATAATTTCGAGTGGTTCGTCGAAGTAGCTACCGGGCTTTGCTTAGACGATTTCCATGAAATTGCAGTTCCACCACACGAAATACATAGCCTGCTTGTGACTTAGCAAGATATGCGGTCTGGACAGATACCCGAAGATCTGCATAGCCAATCAAGTTCAAATCTTGATTCTTTCAGAAACAATCTGAGGTCTTTGCTACCTTGGAGGTATCGAAAATGTCCTTTATGCCCTGCCAATGCCTTTTGGTGGGCTCTGCACTATACCTTGCTAAGAGGTTCACGGCAAATGCAATGTCCAGTCTAGTGCAGTTTGCTAAATACATGAGTGCTTCCACTGTACTCAAGTATGGGAATTCCGGTCCCAGGACTTCCTCCCCCTCTTCTCTAGGTCGGAAAGGATCTTTTTCTTGCTGTAAAGACCTCCCGATCATCGGTACTTTCGATGGGAATGCCTTCTCAAAGCCAAACCTTTCAAGCACCTTCTGGGTGTAGGTTGACTGATGTACCAAGATTCCTTCAGGGACATGCTCAAGCTGCAGGCTTAAGCAAAACTTGGTTTTGCCCAAATGTTTCATTTCAAATTCTGACTCCAAGTAGGAGCTTGCTTCTTTTATGTCTTCGACTGTCCCGATGATATTCAGATCATCTACATTCATAGAGATTATATAGAATCCATTCTGGGATCGCCATACACAAGGACAGTCTTCATTGTTCGTGTAGCCTTTCTTGCAGAGAAAGTCGCTCAAGCGATTATACCACATTCTTCCAGTTGTTTCAGTCCATACAAGTGACTTTCTCGAGTTTCACACTGCATGATTTCTATTTGCTCTGTCTTGGTTCGGGAGAGGAATTCCTTCAGGGACTCTCATGTAAATCTCCGAATCCAAATTACTGTAAAGGTATGCAGTCATAACATCCATCAATTTCATTTCTAAGTTCAAATTCACTGCCATTGAGATCAAGAATCTAAAGGTAATTCCACTCATGACTGGGGAGTAGGTTTCTTCATAATCAACTTCAGGACGTTGAGTGAAACCTTGGGCTACAAGCCTTGCTTTGTATCTCACTACTTCATTTCTTTCATTTCTCTTTCGAACAAATACCCACTTGTACCCAACGGGGTGTATGTGGGGAGGTGTGCGGCATACGGGCTCAAACACCTCTCTTTTATTCAGAGATAGCAATTCAGTTGCTATTGCCTTCTTCCAATCTTCCCAATCTGATCTTTTCTTACATTCAGCGAGCGATGCAGGCTCGGGATCAAAATCGATGATGGTGGCAATTTTCTTTGCGAAGTAGATATCGATATTAGCTGTTGTCCTATTCATGGACTCTCCCGTGTGCACATAATTTATAACTATTTCTTCATGAGTTGCTTCTTCTGGAGCTTCACCTTGCGCATCGCTTCTTTCAATTGCGGTGGCAAGTCCCTTTAGTTTTTCGGCTCCGATGTGTGCGCACACATCCATGCCGATGGGGATATTCAGATCCGGTATACCCTTTTCTGAAGGTGCCATACTTGTGCCAGGTCTCAACTGGCTCCCCTTCTCATTCTGGGGGACTTCAATGATCGGCTGTGATAAATCTCTCTTATCCTACTTCACCAGGTGTCCCCGGTTACTAAGGATTCGAGGAACCGGAGTTCTCGTCCTCTTTTTATTTTTCCGAGGCCTCGGGCGAGATTAGGATACCTTCTGTTTCTTTGGTATTTCAACCCTCTCGGTGCGGTGCGTGCGAGCACATGCGACTTAGTCACGCTCTTCAAATCACTAAAGTGATCAGGCAGCTGATTTGCCAATGCTCGCAAATCAATTGTCTTCTGGACTTCTCTTGTCTTCTGCATGGATTCCCCAGGCTTGCCACGTAATTTCCCGACATTCTTCATCAAGGGGTTGATTTCCTCCCCCTAATGTTGGGAAATTTTCGGTGGTGGCCCTTGCGCTGTTGCATAGGTGAATGGATGTTTTAGGCCGAAAATCTGAGGTTGATGAGATTTGCTGCATGAAGGACTGCGTGTCCCCAATATGCAGCTGCTAGATTTCAATTATGCAAGAGGGGTCGGGCAATAAATTTAATTCTCTTAATTAAAGCCTCTGCCAAACCATTCTGGGTATGGACATGCGGTACCGAATGCTCAACTGCAATTTCCATCGCCATGCAATAATCATCAAATGCCTTTGAAGTAAATTCGCCGGCGTTGTCCATTCTGATGGACTTGATGTGATGATCAGGAAACACATTTCTGATGCGAATGATCTGCGAGATCAAGTTTGCAAAGGCGTGGTTTTTCGTGGACAACAAACCCACATATGACCACTTCTAAGAAGCGTCAATGAGCACCATGAAATACTTGAATGGCCCTGAGATGGGCTGAATGGGACCGCAAATATCACCCTGGATGCATTCCAGGAATGCAGGGACTTCATCCTTCACTTTCAGAGTGGAGGGACTAGTTATTATTTTCCCGGTGCACATGCAGGGCACACAAAATCTTCATGATTGGGAAATTTTTCATTAATATTATGCCCATGCGAGTTATTTATTATGTTTCTCATCATCCTAAGACCTAGGTGGCCTAATCTGTCATGCCAGAGACAGAAGAGTTCAGAGCTTTTAAATACCGTCTTCAGGACAGTGTACGCTGCAGGTGCCTTAATGTTGGTATAATATAGCCCACTTTCTAGTGAAGGGAGTTTTTCTGATTCCATTCTCGTCGCGCTTCGTAATGAGCAGGTATTCCGTACCGTACTCTTCTTTAGTCTCAACGTGGAAACCATTTGCGCGGATATTCTTAAAACTTAGGAGAGTTCAAGTTGATTCTGGGTACAATAAGGCTTCTTCAATGACCAAAGTTGTGCCCATTGTGGCTCTTCTGAAACCGATCATACATGCATCGCTTCCGGCGATTGTCGTAAGGCTGCCAGTGCTCTTACGAATCGACTGAAAATTCTTAATCTCTCTTAAGATGATATTCCTTGTGCCGCTGCTAGCTAAGCACACTTCCTTCATAGGGCGCTACACGTGTTCTAATATAGGGTATTTATTAACATGTATGAGAAGGCAATCAACATATAAATAAAATACTCCAATATCAGAACATATCATGCCATCATAAACTGAATAAATGAATGAATTCTTCAAATATCATCCAACCATCACGAGAAACAACAGTTCTTAAGTACCATCCATGCAAATTCTAAAATATTCTTCCACACAAAATAAATGACAATTAAAGTCGAAATGCATTCAATGCACTAGACTTCTTCTCGCTATTTTCTAAGGTTGACATTCTCTTCAAGAGAAATCATGGCGTTAACTACTTCTAGGTCGAGAGGGATTCTCATTGCCGTGATGGTTTCAACTTCCATCGGTGCGAGCGACTACTCGAAATTCTCCCCTCACCGATGCAGAGTGGGCTTCATATCGCCCTTGACCATCCCGCTTTGGCTTGCGGCCTTATTCTCTCGTGGAGCATCGATTCGCCTTTACGGGCGCGCCTTACCCTTCCTTCCCTTCTCTCATTAAGAGCTTTTCGCACCTTGTAGCTCCGGCGTTGGCTTCACGGCCACGGAGCTCCAGTGGTCGAGTGGCGTGGTTCTTACGAGAACTTTGTCCTGAGCCTCCGCAACTTGCATCATATCAGTCAATTCGGCGTATTCCTCATAGCCATCTTGACGATAGTTGCGTGCGGATTGTGCTATATTGGGGTGGAAGGTTTTTCTCAATTTTTCGTATTGGGGTACAAATCCTGTGCAAGGCAGAATTGTATTCCCTGACCGTCTTAAAGTCGGCAAAACCTCAGTCTGATCCACTCTCGCTCTGCTTGAGGAAGAATGTTGTACTTTAGCCTCTCAAACCGCTTCTGGAGTGCGGTCCAGAGTGCTAGCGCACTATTCTCTACCATGTACTCATTCTTGAGAGTGAGGCAGAAGTGGTGCCTGAGAAAATGAAGTGCCTGATCATTCTCTTTAGGCGTGGGTTAGGCGTCATTCAGTCCGCTAATCCCAATAGTCGCGCGGAGCTTCCTGGCTCCAAGCACAATCTCGACATCGGGATGCCTACAACAGATAGTTTTTGGCCATGTTTGGGCGACTCCTCAAACTTCTAGTTCGTGATGCTAGTCATTTAAATGTGTATAAGTCTCTCGCTGGTAGACATGCACGGGATAATTCATCATGGGTAAATAAATGGTACAAAAGATTCTCGTAATGTTCCAGAATTTTCTATGCATTTTCTATAATTTTATCTAATTTGGTGATTAAAAGCAATTTAAACAATTACAATTAACCAAAACAGTAAATAAATACAGAAAATACAGAGAATAATAATGGCATAAATAAATAAGCTTCAAAATAATACAAAAATCGGATTCAGAGGCCCTTTATGCTAAAATATAAAATTTCAGCAATTTTCGCAATTCCGTGGTTTTACGCAAATTTTCAGTTCGAGAGAAAAATCGCGCAATTTTCTGATTTCTCGAGGGTTTTCTGCAAAATTCGGACCCACTCGTAAATTTGTGGCTTATTCGCAATTTTCGAACTACGAGGCCTTTTATGCAAACAAATCGGGACTTACATGCAAATTTTAAGGGCTTTTCGTAATATTCATAACTTCGTGGCCTTTTTTTAACACGCGACTTTCCCCATTGCGCTTTTCTCTTTCGCCCATTACCATCAGCCGATTTTTCTTTTCTCGATCGCCCATCTTGGTTTCGCCACACGGCCCGCCCACTTGGCCTGTAAAGCCCATGCGGCGCGATAAGATACGCGCGAGGTTAGGTTTACCCTAACCCGCTCTTCGATGGCGGCGGCGCCCGAGCTCGGCGAGGCGAAGCGCGCGCGCAGGCGGCCCGAGGCCGCGGAGGTGGGCTGCGGGCGAGGCGGTGTAGCGCATGCGGCGCAGCCGGCGTTAAGCGGCGGCGCGACACGGCGCCTCGGGCGGCGCAAGCGGCGGGCACCGCTCGGGTGGCGGCCGGTGCTGCGGGGCCAGCGCGGCGCAGCGCCATGCGGGCGCGCGGAGGGGCCGGAGGCCGACGGGGCTGGTGGTGGCAGCACCAGCGCGCGCGCGCGAGAGGCCGCGCGCGCAGCGCATGCGGCGCGGGACGGCTCGGCCAGCCGGCGTAAATAGCAGCCAATGGCGGAGCGCGCCATTCGGGATGCGCGAGGAGGCGAGGTCGCACGGAGCCGGGCGCTTCAGTGCGGGGCGGCGCCGGGCGTGTTGGCCGACGCCATGTGAGCGGTGGAGGGCGGCGCGCGGCGGCGGGCCCGGTTGCCGGCGTTCGAACACGGCTTTCATCGGCCCGTCGCGGGGCGGATCCAGCAAGGCGCGCGGTGGCCCGTCGGGCAGCGCCGACCCATGCGGGGCGGCGGCGGCGCGTCGCGGGTCGACGGCACGTCGTGGCACGGTGTGGTGCTGTTGACGGCGACGGCCAGGCGGGCCCGCTAGCGGCTGCCCGCATGGTCGCCGGCGGGCGCGCGCGTGGCGGCCGGGCCGCCTCCCTCGAGCGGCGGGCGCGATAGCGGCCGGGCGGCGGCGCGTGGCGGCCGCGGCCGCACTTCCTCGGCCGGCGGGGTGCGCATGGCGGCCGGTCATGCGGGGTCCGGTCGGTGGCGCGACGGCCGGCCGTGCGGGGTCTGACGGCCGTGCTTGCAAGCCGTGCGCTGCTCTGTTTTTTTTTCATGCAGAGACAATGCTAAAATTTCTTCGTGTAGTGATCATGCAGGATCAAACGGAATCATGCAAAAATTTCTAATTTCGTTTTTCAATCTACGATGCAATCAACATCTACCCTTTTTTTTCGTAATCTACCGATCGACATTGTGCCGGCAACTTCAAGTCTGCTCGCGGTAGATTAGGGTGGATTTGCATCTAATCTACAGCGCAATCAACATCTACCCCGTTTCACAATCTACCGATCGGCATTGTGCCGGCGACTTCAAGTCTGCTCGCAGTAGATTAGGGCGGATTTGCACCGTAGAGATTCAATCTAGAACGCGAAAAGAAAATACAGATTCAAAAGCGATCTAGAAAATTCAATCTGTGTTTCGATGATTACCTCGTTCACCAGAGCGAAGTCGTGCTGATAACGTGTTGAGGAACCGACGCTGGAGACCAGTCCGAGCGATTCCTCTGCTTAGAACAAGAACGAATCAATCACAGAATCACAGAATAATAGATTGAACACAGAGAGGTAGAGAGAACTCCTGGTCTTTCTTTATTGCTTTAGATTGCATCGGGGTACATAATGAGGGGGGTCTAGGTCCCTATTTATAGTCTACGGTGGGGTGCCCAATTAGATCAGGACTCTGGATAGAGTCCAGGTTTCCTAACAGTTTGCATGCCATGTTTTCTCTAACGAAATGAAAATTAATTTCTATATGTTTTGTTCTTGCATGAAACACGGGATTTGTAGGTAGATACGTGGCTCCAAATTGTCACACCACAAAGATGGTGATCTAGATAGAAATATCCCAAGTACTGTGAGTAATGACTATATCCATAATACTTCTACCGTAGTATTAGAAAGTGACTTATACTCTGATTCTATACTTGAACGCGATACAGTAGCTTGCTTCCTGAAGTCCATGACACTAGATTTCCTCCAAAGAAGACAGCAAAACACAAGTTGAGTGTTTGTCATCAAAGCATCAAGCCCAATCTGCATTTGAAAAGAACTAACTAAAGTAGATGAAGACCACCAGATAGCAAGTCCTGTATTTGGAGTACTCTTCAAGTAACTTAGTATGAATTTAATGTCTCTCCAATGTCGATCATTTGGTGCACGAAGATATTGACAAACTTTGTTGACAGCAAATGAAATATATGATCATATCATCGTCAAATATAGGAGAGCACCTGTTACACTTCTGTGTTTAGTTGCATCTTCGGCTGACAATGGAACTCCCGACTCCTTATTCAACTTTTTTGATGTTGGTATGGGAGTAACTACATGTTCGCAATGTGCCATATTTGTACGCTTGAGAAGTTCATCCACGTACATCTTCTATGTCATGATAATCCCATCTTGAGTAGGTATTATCTTAATGCCAAGAAAATAGTGTAACCTGCTCTTAATGCCAAGAAAATAGTGTAACCTGCCAAGATCTTTTATCGCAAATTCATGTTGTAGCTATAGGATCAATTTATCTGATGCTTCACAGGAAGAGCTTGTAATGATTAGATCATCCACATACACAAGAACATATGTGATAATCTTCTAATCCTTAAACACAAGCAAGGAATTATCTGACCATGATGGCACAAATCCAAGTTCCTGCACCTAAAATCGAGCTAAAGTACCATGCACGGGGAGCCTGCTTGTAACATCCAAAAAATTTGCTTTCTTTAAAATTTAATTTGAAATTAATTATGTTAAAGTGTTTGGATTTTATTTGGATTATTTGCGCAATATTGGAAGAAAATCTCAAAATCCTAATTCCAATCTGAATCTTCAAACTCAAATGCCAAATTCCAAAATTCAAATTCAAATCTCCAGAAAAATGTCCGTTCTAATTTTTTTGGGTCCAATATATTTTTCTTGGCATTTCTCTCTTTATCAAATAAATAAATAAATAATGAAAAAGGAATCCCAAAGGGTCACCCATCCTAGAATTGCCATAGCCAAGCATGCTTAACGTCAATGTTCCAACAAAGACCACCACACTTCTTTCTTCCTTTCTCATTTAGCTTTCTTCCTTCATTTTATCCTTGAGGCCATTGTTACTATTCATGTTCTTCTACCTTGCATCAGATCAATAAGCCCCAATCTCCAATCAACCAAAGGCCTTTATTCCCCTCAGCATCTTCATTTGGAAACTGCCCAATTTGTGCTGGCAATCAATTCATCATCTTTCCTTTCCTTTCACGCGTCCTTGAATACCAAAACGATTGCACGGTGCCATAAATTCCATCGGTTTCATTTTTTTTTGCCGAAACTATAAATTGGAGTACCGTGACCTTGTCGCCTTCCTTTCATCTAGTCAAAACCTTCCCTCCTCCAGAGAAGTCCCCAAGGCAACGCCGAGGCTGCTGACAACACCATCGGCGTCACTGCAGTCTTCCAACGTTGCTGACCGCTTCACCGTCCAAGACTATCGTTGAAGTCATTCCCTCACCGAAGAACTCTTCCGCTGCTGTCTTTCACTATCGCCAACCACTCTCTAGCTATCTCTAGTAAACCCCCTTGCCTGTCGAAAGCGACCTCCCACGTTCGACCACGAGCGACGGTCATAAAGCAAGTTGCTGATTGGACTGGTCCGACCATTCTCCACTTCTCTAAGCCCCGACTACCCTAAGACCACGGTAACCCATTGATCTCAACCACGTCGACCGCTCCCGAACGTTTCTGAGTTCTGACCATTCTTTAAACTTTCGAGAACTGTAGCTTCGACTATTGTTGTTTCCGACCCCTCTTGTTTTCGACCACCATAGAGTTCCGACCACTCTGTAGCCTTCGATCGTTCGATAGCGTTCGACCACTTTGGCCTGTTATGACCAATCTTGGCCGGTTAAATATTTTTAATTTGCACAAACCTTTTTAACTTAATCTCATAATTAAATTATTATTCCTAATATTAATGACAAATCATATTTTATGCGATTGCTAATTTGAGTATTTTCTTAAACATGAAATTCAAATTTTAATCATATGCAAAAGGGATATAGAGGAAGGGCCAAGCAAAAGCGGAAACAGAGGAGGGCAAGACCCATTCGGCCGAATAGGGAGGAGGGAGGGCGCGACGGTGGTGGCGGGCGAAGGCGGCCGGAGAAGGGAGGGGTGGCAAAATGGGATGCCCGATTGGTAAGGGGGCTACAGGAGGTGGCGTTGTGGCGACGGGTGCCATGGCGGGCGGGAGGCGGCTCGGCTGCTGGGCGAGGGCTGAACGTGGAGACAGCGCCGGAGGGAAAAGGGAAGAAAGCGAGGAGAGCATGAGCACAAGGGAGGTCTAGTGAAGCTTACCGGGCAGGCCACGAAGGCGGAGGACGGCCGAATCGAGCCGGCGGCTGGAGCCATGGGCGCGCGGAGGTTCGCGTGGAAGGGGAGCTCGTGCAAAGAGAGGACCAGCGGCGGTTGGGAAGCTTGGGGATGCCGAGGTGATACTCTCGCCGCGAGGAATTGGAGGAGAAGCTCAAGAGGAGGGGTGATTTACGGAGGCGGCTTTGGCCGAAAATGGGGAGATGACGACGCCGGTGGGCTCCGGCAGGTAACCACCAAATTGTTTGGGGAAACTTGCACTCGGGAGGCGGAACACACCGTGACACGGTGGGTTTGAGGAGGAGATAGCTGGAGTGGTGGGAACGTGAGGGCGGTAGTGGCGGCGCTAGGGCACGATGGCGTGCGGCTCGGGCTTGGCAACAGCAGTGGCACGGTGTGGGGAGGAGAAGAGGAGGAAGGAAAGCCTAGAGGAGAGCGCGCGGGTAATTATGGAGGAGTAGTGCCTGTTGGGAATAATCCCACATTGGTTGTGGAAGAGGAGAAAGCACAACTTATAAGTGTGGGGAGCCCCACCCATTGGACTAGTCTTTGGGGAGAAGGCCCAGTACCACTTATAAGGTTGTTGCTCCGTTGTTCAGTGGGCTTGGTTGTGTTCCGCCCATGTGGACTGTGGCCGGGAGTAAAAACCCTACTGGACCTAGGTATGCACCAGTCCGGATCTCACATTTGGTATCGAGCCTAAGTGCCTAACACCTCCTTGGACCTCATGGTTGTAGATGTGTCCAACCAATGTGTGAGGGGAGATTGTTGGGAATAATCCCACATTGGTTGTGGAAGAGGAGAAAGCACAACTTATAAGTGTGGGGAGCCCCACCCATTGGACTAGTCTTTTGGGGAGAAGGCCCATACCACTTATAAGGTTGTTGCTCGTTGTTCCGTTGCTCCATGGGCTTGGTTGTGTTCCGCCCATGTGGACTGTGGCCCGGGAGTAAAAACCTACTGACCTAGGTATGCAGCCAGTCCAGATCTCACGATGCCGGCGACGGCATCGTCGCTGCTGGCGGTCAGTCGTCGCGCGCGCGCACGCCGGCGGAAGCGCGCAGCGCGGCGCGCGGCGCGGCCAGAGGCGTGCAGAAATGGCGCGAAGGCGCAGGGCGCCAAGAGGCGCCAGCGACACGGCATGCGTCGGGAGAGCCGGCCTCGGCGGCGCGAGCGCGGCGCGGGGCGCGAGGCGAGGGCGCCGGGTTGGTCGGCTCGGTTTGGGGCCGTAGGCGCCAGAGGGGAGCAAGAGAGAGAGGAGGAGAAGGGAAGGAGAGGGAAGGGGTGGGGCAGTTGGAAGAGGGAGAAAGAAAGGAAAAGAGGAAAGGAAAAGTGACAAAGATTAAAATTTGAATTTTTGATTTTGTGAAAGAATTTAAATTGGAAATTCAGGCTCCAATGTTGGATTCAAAATTTGAATTTCAGAGCTTGAAAGATATTTTTGCAACTTCGAAATTGAATTCTTGGTTTAATTAATTAGATGGGAACTTTAATATTACACTTGATTTCACCTTCGTGTTTCGGACTTTGTTCGATCGGATTTCCAAATTGTTGGCTCAAATGGATCAAGGCAAATTTTACTATTACTTTGGATTTTTACATTTTATCCTAGGCATGGAATTTAATTTGAATTTTCAGATTCAAATTATGGTCAACTAAAATTTTAAATTAGTTGGCTCTTGCCATCGGGATTTTCATTTTTCTTAATTTGAGTTTGACATCAAAAACTCAAAACAAGAACTCGAATATACGCCAAATCTTGAAATACTCTGAAAAGCGACAAAGGATTATAGATTTTCTCAATTACACTATTCGCTATACTTTTGAGATGCTACAGATTCTATCCCCTTAAAATGAATCTCGACCCCGAGATTTCGGTAGAATAGAAAGAGGGAGGCGAGCCAAGCTGGCTAGCAGTAGGTTACAGGGTTTTGCTTGACAGGTTGCCCTTTCCTCGGGGCAGTCGGAAGAGAAGGAAATATGCACAAAAGTGGGTTAACACTTGGAGAAGGAGCCACATAGGGAGAAACCTTGTTCTCTTGGACATGCCATAATTGTCTTCACTTCATTGTAGATCGCTTGTTCTTTCTGGTGCTTGCTGTTCATCAATGCTATCTTCAGAGCATCGACGATTTTCCTTTATGCTAGAGTAGTAGTAGTGGCCCATCATCGTGGTGCTTTGACACTTCCTATTTATTCTGGCTACCCCCTTAAAATGATAGGTGACTGACACTAATTGTCTTGGCCAGCCCTAGGCATAGCCAGTCTTATAGAGCAGTCTTTGGGGGTAGTGATCTTGTCCTTCACAGAGGAAATACGTGACTTTGCGCTCATTGGGCATTCACCAGGTTGGTGGCCTTCATCGCAACTGTGGTAGCTTATGATGCATTGGTCTGCTTGATGTCCTTTTCTCCATAGTGTTTACATGCCACTAGGTTCTTGAGGTAGCCTTCTGGTAGATGGCATTCCTTGCAATGGGGGACAATAGGGAATGGGGCACTCGTAACTGTATTGTTTGGTTTGTTCGTAGGTAAAGCATGTGACCTGTCATAGTGGAGGGCATGATTAGGCATCAAGTCCTGTGTTGCCACATTCGAAGCATGTAGTAGTTGGCAGAGCTTCTGGGCTTGGTGGTAGAACTTCGGCCAACGCTGTTTGCTCCTCGCTGGGGCACTCAAAGATAATACATTCTTCTTTGCTGGGGTTGGGGTTGGTGGTAATGTCACTCCTTGCTGGTTCTTCTATATTCTTTTAGGGACATTCGATTGCATAGTGCACTCTGTTGCTGCAAAGGAAACAAGCGCCTTTAATGTTCCTCTTCTGAGGGTACTTACATGCATAGTGTCCTTTACTTCCATAATAAAAGCAGATGGTAGTCTTTTGGGGTTCGCCTAGTGTAGTCGTATGACTTTGTCTAAGGTGACGGCTCCTCAATAATCTTTGTGAAGTGGATTTGGGTGAAGGCTTGTACGGGTGGTAGGGGCCAAAGCGGGTGAAAACTACTGGCTCCTTTTTCTTGATTCCACCTTGGGTACCTGCCTTGTTTCTTGCCTTTGTGTCTGCTTGATGATGACTTGATCAGCTTGTCTATTGTGAGGTGGAGAGAAGAGCAAGACAGGATCTCGAGTCTTGATTCTTGTGTGGTTGAGGCTTCCAAGTCATTGTCTCTTCTGAAGTTGTTATTTCTTTTCAACTTCAGGGCCTTGATTGTCTTGACTTGACTATCTACCACTTCTCACCTGTAGACATGATAAAATCTTCATGAATAACCTTGATGTCTTTGAGCTTAAGTCTTTGAAGTAAGGGAAAGGAAAGGGAAAACCAATTTCCTTTTGTAGCCAGAAGTAGAGAAAGGAGGGCGTCGAGAAGCACTTTGGTAGCAAAGCTCGTGCTCCTTATTATTATTTTGAAAATGGAGCTTTTTCGAAAATAGTTTATTGAAACACCAATGTTGAAAATATTTGTTTTGGAACGGAAAATCTCACCATTAATTTGCAAAAAAAGGGTGGATCTCCAAGTTTTGGTTTTGAAAACAAACTCTTGGAAATGAGGTTTGGATTCTCAAATACTGGGGCTAAGTTCTATGGGTAAGTTACCCATAGAACTTAGCCCCAGTATTTGAGAATCCAAACCTCATTTCCAAGATGTATGTATGTATGTATGTATGTATGTATGTATGTATGTTTTGAAAATGGAGCTTTATGGCAAGGGGAATTTTCAAACAACGGTTTGGAGACAGAATTTCCTTGAAAAGAAGTTCCTTCGATAGTTTTGCAAGGAGAAAGAATTTCAAAGCCTTGGTTTGGAGACAAGTTCTTGAAGATGAACCTGAAGAGTAATTTTCAAGGTCAAGGTTTCAAGGCGGCTTTTCAAAGCAAAAATTTCCTGTTTTGAGGTAGGAAAAAGAGGGTTAATTATCCCTAGAAACCAAGGGAAATGAAAAAAAGGCATCCAGAGATATTTTGATCAATGGACTCACGGTTGTAATAGTTTTTTTAACAAAGCAATTTGCAAACATTGTTTGGAAAACAAAATTTTGGATACGAGCCTAGACAACAAATAGTGAAGTTTGGTCCACAAGATAGGAATTTTTGAAATCTGAGTATTTCGCAAGACCTCTTTGAATCTGGGTTCTAAAGGCAAGAATTTCCCCTTTCTCGGTGCACATGCTTTAGCTTCGACCGTTGCAACCTTTGCAGAAGCCAACGCCGCTCCTTCAGCCTCAAGGAAGCGGAGACGGCTCTCATGCTCCTCCAAAGACTGACGAAGCACGTCGGCCTTGGCTCAGGACACACTCAGTTACTCCTGCAGGCTCAACGCCTCCTGGACCGTTGCTGTCCCTGTGACTGCACCAGGGCAATAGCCTGCGAAGTGCAACGCACTGTGATTATACATATGCCACAAAGATGAGAAAGAAGAGTGGCAATAGTGAGTCAGACATACCTTCACCTCGGTCACCTCCAACGCCCCAAAAAGCAACTTAGGGTTGCATGGTAGTAGGATGCTCTGGTCAAGCTAGGCTGGTGTGCAGATGGTCTATGACAGCACTGAGTGGTTGGAGGATGTCTAGCGGAGGGATGAAGTCACCAAGCGAGAACCTCTTAGAATCCACCCTAACGCCTGCAACTGGACCCCCCAGGATGCCATCTCCATGCTGGTCACCTCTGCCATCTCTATGCACGAGCTGCCTTCCGCCCCAAGGACCTCCCCTAGCCCATGAGCCTTTGCCTCGCCAGGCGGATGAGGTTCCGCTGCCAGAATAGGAGGCACTGATGAATGCGATAGGGTAAGGGAGCATAGCGGAGATCGCCATGCAAAGTCCCAAGAACAAAAAGAGCTCTTACCTATGGTATGCAGACTAACAGTCACATCCGCCACCTTGCCTTTGGCGTGACCAGTGCTTCTCCCAACAGGTATTGCCACTTGGGGCACGGGGGCCAACTCAGGGGGCAGTGGTGTACCATCCTTCGAGCTCAAGTCTCTGTCTGGTACCCGCAAGGCAAAATAAAAGCCCTCTGGCCCCACTGTAGGGGAACTCATGCGTGCTCACTTCGTTGGGTGGCTCGGCGAAACTAGAGGAGCGCGCATTACTGAAGCTGACAAGGCCACCACTAGGTTCGATGAGGGGTCCATGCCCTCGGCTTCTGTAAGGTTTGTTAGGTTGGCCACACTGGAAATAGGTGTTAGTGATATGCCCTAGAGGCAATTCTGGAGATGATTGTATCACTTCTATGTTAATAAATGCTTGAATAAATTGTTATTATGTCCCTTAAATAAATATCTTTTATATTGATCAACAAGTATGTGACTTGTTCGTGAAGCTCTTTATTTATGTTTTGATATTATTCTAAATTATCCCTGATCTTATATCATTATGTGGGACACTTATGATTTATAGATTAGCATATGTATTGATTGATGATCATGTTTCACGGATCATGGATATGAGATATCAAATCAATAATGTGAACACATATTAGAGAACATGATGTTGGATTGACCCATCATGAGACACTGCGAGAATTGTTATATTCTTAAGTGTCATCAGTTGGTCTCATACATGGTGTATGTAGGATCCTTAGACCTGAGATCGTCATTGTTTCCTACATGTGTAATGGTTTGCTTAGGGGTTACCAAACACTACTCCGTAACTGGGTGGTAATAAAAGTAACTTTCGGGGTTTACTATGAAACATGCGGAGGAATATGAGCGATCAAGATGGAATTTGCCCCTCCTATATAACAGGAGAGATATCTCTGGGCCCCTCGATGTGGTTGGATTAAGAAAGTGCATGGCCATGCCAAATGTGATTGAGGAGTCAATCACAACTGAGTAATCCACTACAGGTTCGAGTGAAGGATCGAGCTATCATAGGATGGCACGTTTCTCGCCTTGAGTTCGATCTGGTATCGTGAGGCAAAGGGATCGGTACATGAGCACTATATAGGTTCGTCCGATATGATTTTTGTGTGTGTTTGGGAGTCATTATGTCCTGCTAGGGACCGCTACTGACTTATGGGCCGGAAAGACGTTTTCGGCCCATAGCCAAATACACATGAACCTACAGGGTCACACACTTAATGGGCTGGAACGTTAAGAGGTCGGATGATAGTTTCCGAGCAGGATTTGATCTCTACTCGTATCAGATATGGATCTGATTAGAGGCTATATAAAGAGAGGTGCGGGGCTGAGGAAAGGACCTGGAAAACATACCCGTCGAAACCCTAGCCGCCACCTCTCGTATCCCCTGCCGTGCACGCTGGTGCTAGCACACCGACGCACGCTGCTGCATCCTCGGACGGTGGACTTGGTAGAGGCGCTGCTGTGATCGCGCGCTAAGTAGGACGATCACGAGGAGGAGACGGTTGGGCGGAGAACGCTCGACTACTATCGCTGCATCGACGCGCCGTTGAATCGGCCGCATCAATGATACTTCGCCGCATCGCGCCTAGTGGTAACGATCTATAATCTCTTACTTGCATGGCTTCCTAGTTTACGCGGTAGAAATTTTTATTCTGCGCTAGTGTAGCGTACGCGTGTTCCTTCAGTAGGGCCCTCATTGAATTTGTAGGACGCCCCTCCTTGGGGAGTGCCGTATGACCGTCCTCCAGGACGAAGCTGGATTCATCAAAGATGCGCACGTCATCTAGGTAGGCCTATAACTTGGTGAGATCAAGGGGCTGATGAGACATGTATGGCCACAGTAGTCGTGAAAGATCCCCCCAGCTTGCCTATACCCACACGGCCGATGGCGTCTTCGCCCTCATGGCCACATGCACCACGCCCATGATCACCGCTTGGGGCCGGCACGGGGCGCTCAGGCATGTTGAGGCCTAGGGCATCGAACACGCAGTTGATGCAGGGCCCCCTGCAGTCACCGTAGCCCAAAGGCCGTGCTCCTTGAGGATGTATGGCCCACAGGAACATGCATGCGACACGCCCTGCTTTCGCCAGCGGTAGCACTGCAAACACAATAGGTTAGTTGGTGTAGACATATGCTTGCCTGCAAGGCACCACTCATGTTCACGAAAACTCACTGTGACTCGTAGGCCTCTCCAGAGCCGTTAGCGAGGGCAGATGCCATCCGATCGAGGTGAGCCTATTCGCATCACCCATCGGCGGGCTAGAGGGGATAAGTAGAGCATGCAGAACTCTTCAGCATAGTCTCGCATGTTTAGTCAAAGGGAAACCGTGCAGAATCTCCAAAGCCACACCTCGTCGTCTCGGTCTAGTACCACAGCAGGGGTCTGGACAAAGTCCATGAGGCGGCCAGTAAAGCAAAGACTGCTGTCATGGTCAATCTTGTTGTAGAACCAGTGCTCCATCCGGGAAGACTCCCACTTCATGTGGGTCATGTTAGCGGGGAAGTCCTGTGAGGATGGATTGTGGAGCTGTAGGCCGACACTACCCAAACTGGAAATTTGGCCTATACTGATGCGCTTTGGTTGGTGTAGGATCATATGGCACAATCAGAGGGGGTGAATGATTGTCTTCACTTTTTAAACCTGAAACCAAAAACTCCAACTAGAGGAAAAACGAGCTAATCTTACAGACGTGAAATCCAACTGCAGAACACTTGATCGTATGCACAAACTCGATGAAGATTTCGTATGCTCGCATGACCACTCACTGTGATCACATGGTCGAGATATCTATCACTCAAAGGACTTCGACTTCTCAAACAGATCAATCACTTGAATGAGAACAATCCAAAGACAGCACCTTCCCGTAGCACGTCGGCAAGAACTCAAAAAAGCAACGCTCAACAAAATCATGTCGCTGATGAACTTTTCTTGAAATAGATCTGATCTATGATTTCTATAACAAGTTTCTAGCTATAAAGCTCCCTCACAACACCCCTAAAAACATCCTCGTTGAAAGCCCTAAATATTGGTTCCATTAGCCCTTAGCCTCTTCTGCTTTTATAGGCTAACGTTCTAGTCATGTCTGACTCAAATACGAACACAACACCTAATCTCTTCCTCAAATCATGCACCACATACTAAACCTTCATATCCCCACATTCACTAAACCATTGCACATGATATGAACGTGAATGTTTTAGCATCTTTAAGCCAAGTTTCTCACATAATTCAATACTAGCCAAGTTATGACAACTACCTCCATCAATAATATGTTTGACTACCTTGTTGTTTACCTTGGCTTGGATTTGAAACAGGTTGAATTGTTATGGATGTGCATCTCCTTCTTATGCAAGCATGCTCAAATTCTTGGTGACTAATAGTGCCTCGCCTATTTCATAACTTAACACATCAACCTTTTCATTGTCATCCGAGGCATCCTCATATCTTTCTTTTTCATGACTGAGTTCAATCTCTTCTTCACTTGCAGATTCACACTCTCAATCTTCCGTCATAAGCATAATTCGATTGTTAGGACACTCCCTAGAAATATGACCACACCCCAATATTTGAAGCATTGAATTTCCCTACTCTTTGCTGTAACACCAATTGAGAAGGTAGGGGATGGAGTAGTTTTCTTCTCACTTGATGTAGATGCTGAATTGGTAATTGAGGAAGGACGAGCATTAGCATTTGACTTAGTACTAGCTAAAAATGTACCTTGTCCTAGATTAAATCATGCCTTCGTGGCATTAGAAGATGATGATGGAGTTTTTAAGTTGAAAGATGTTGTCCTTGGGGCTGATTTTACATTTTCTAGTAATTGTTTCTTCGCTTTTGTCGCTTGATGCACCAACTCAATGGCAGTGTTGTAGGGTAGGGCTGATATTGCACAATGTGTTTGTTATTTTTATTCATACCAAACAGAAAACGCGCAAGTGTTTGCTCTTCATCTTCGTGCACACGTGCCTTAATCATAGCTTGCTCCATATCCTTGTAGTATTCCTCCACCGAACGACTTCTCTGTCATAAATTCTACAATTTATCAAAAAGGTCATGTTTATAAGTGTTAGGAATAAAACATGCTCTCAGTTCTCGCTTCATGTCAACCCATGATGCAATTAGAGGTTACCCATTGGCTTCTCTTTGGTTCAACACTTGCTCCCACCAAATCAATACATACCCATCAAACTCAAGTGGCACCATGTGTAGCTTCTTCTCCTCTGAATAATTGTGCATCTGGAAAATCTTATCCACATTGAGCTCCCATGTGAGATATGCATCTGGATCGGAAACACTTTCAAATTTGGGAATAGTGAATTTGAGTTTCTCAAACTTCTCCTCCACGTGCAGGTCATCATGACGGCAGCCATGACGTTAGTAGTAGTTGTTGCGGTGTAACCAAAAGTAGTCGCCTAAGTCCTCATTATAGGCAGCACCATCTCGCCCACGGTCATGACCATGGCCACAGCCTCTCCTTGGGCTATGGTCAACGCCAAACACACCTCCTCCATGCCCGAGAAAAGGCGGTCGAACCGCATTGGCAGTGGCTCAATCTCCTTAAGCTTATCTAGTGAATTGTGTGGCTCTTTCCTCATTAGTCTCGTGAAGCTCAACACCTCGTTCATGGATGCCCATTGACCTTCGCTCTTTATGAAGCTCCTCTAGTATCTCCCTTCTCAAGACACTCATGTGTCATTCAACTGAGTGTTAAAATCATTTGTGAGCTTCTAAAGGTTAGTTGGTGTAACATATGCTTTTTCTCCATCTTTTCCTACCATGGTTAGTGCAAACAATAGAAAAAACTATGTATGTGTATCCTTGATTGAATTGAAAAACCGAACACACTTGGTGACGGTAGACAGTACAAGGTGATAGATTAAGTAGATTCAATTGCACTAGCACTGTTAAACAATGGCTTATTTGTGGGTCTGGATGGAAAAGTGTTTACCTATGCAATTTGATATTCTGAATATTGTAAAGTCAAGTAATAATCCAAAGTAGAAAACTTTGCCTAAGTGCTGATCCAATAGATTTAAGTGAAGTGTATGAACGTATATGCAAAAATCAATGTGACTTGATGCAAACAAAGGAATGAACTAAATGGAGACAATCTGAAATTGAGGATTAAATAGCTCGTTTTGCACCAAGTACTAATAGAGACGCTATCGAATTCAAGAAGATGACTTTAAGGGCACAAGATTGCTCAAAAGGATCAAATCACACAATGTCCTTTTTTCACTCAAGCTTCGGCCAATTAGTTCTTTCTCTGGCCCTCTTCTCTTCTCTTTTCTTTTTTTCAAGCCATAGCTCTTTCGGTATGTCGGCTACCTTCTTTGCGCAAAAACTCAAACTTCAATAAGTGTGATTTATTACTAAGAGCAGCCCGTATTGCAATGTCAAAAGCTAGTCTCAAAGATGAAATGAATATTATAAGTGAAGCTTACTGTGGTTGATACCTTTCAGATGAAACAGAGGAAATGACACAATGATTAAGCAATGCAAAGGAACACAATGATAAACACATAAATAAAACCTCTAATGGATGAAAACTTAACAAAACTCATGAAAGTAACAGATGCAAAAACTAGAGTTTTGGGTTTTTTTGTAGCAATTTTTGGTTTATAGACTCTACATATTAAAACATCAATAAAAATTGATCTAAAAGCTAGGGTAAATAATTCTACTGTGTCAACCTAGGGGCATTGATTACAAGATGACGCGGGGTGCCCGATCTTCACGACGTAGGATCAATGATGATAACTTGGATTCGTGTAACCTGACGAACCGATGGTGCTAACCACTATTAGAATAATAACTTGTGATAAAAGAATTTGTCTAACCATATGCTCGTGATCCCATCTACCTGACCACCAGGTAGGCATATCACTGCTCCTACGAACCACAAGGAAGCACAAGAACAATGGAAGGTATTCTAAAAAAATCACCCAATTCCCAAAGGCAGCGCGTAGCATAAACCCGAGAATAAGCAATATTAGCTATCTTGAAAATAACATGGTCTCACCCAAAGGTTACATATTACAAGGCTTATATAGCCCTGGGCACAGTCTATAGGACCCCCTAATCATGTACAACTCAATCTTTTATCGTATTAGACTTGGACTCCTACAAAAGGGAAACTAAAATCAATAGCCGTTACTTTGTTTTGGTTGTAGCACTCAATCTTGGATGAATATAAATATAAGTCCTCTTCCGTTACGTAGTTCTTGAAATAAGCTTTCCAATAAGTCCAAGATCACCTCAATCGGACTCCGTATGCGAATGTTATTGCCCTTTAATCACAAGGAATCCTTTCGGGTCTGCGCTGAAACAGTCATGTATGTCGTTACGACCATGTTGATGAATGTTATGACCACATTGAGGTTGATTTCGACTATGACCATGCCCTCTTTATGACCACACCTCCTCTGCTGATGTTGGTTTCTACCACTTGTACAACCATGAGTAGCAGTCATAACCTTCGTAGTCATCCGAGCTTCAAAGAAGATCGGATGGTCTAGATAGCCAAAGCCGTTAAGACTGGTTCAAATGTTCCGATGCAATCGAACAATTTGGAATGAGTCTACGGTCGTAGAAGTTGTAGTTGTAGCGGCGCAGTGGTCGTAAGTCGTAGGCAGTGAAGTGGTTGAAGATATGGTTGATGAAGTCTTGGTCGTAGACACCGTGGTCATAAACACTGTGGTCGTAGGCATCGTGGTCGTAGACACTGTGGTTGGAGACACTATGGTCGACTACGTGCATAGTCGTTGGCCTAATTCGAAAGTCGTCTTTGATGCTGATTGGACTAGATCAAATGGCCGGAGGGAATTTTGTGAGCTTGAGTGGTCATAGGGCCAATCCGACGTGGCAGAAAAGGCTTAGACGTGTCTTTCTTTGCTTGTTCCCCATGCGTTTGTCCTCCATTAGCTTTTCCTCCATGGTTTCAACTGCAAAAGCTTCACAACGTTTGAACCTAATAATGCACAAAATATTTATATGAGGTAGTAACAACGTCTCATGTAAGTTAAAACCAAATGCAATTAGGAGCGAATTCACCTGTTGATTAATCTTTTTAGCTGGTGCTTGTGTAATCGGTCCAGTTGGCAGATCAGGAGAAGAAGGTTTCTTTGGGATGTCCTCATCAATATCCTAGAGAAGGTGCATGCTAAGTTTTAAGTCATTTGGATCTACGGATCAAAAGTTTCATGAATTCTTGGTTTTGACTTCAAAATGATTTACTGTTCACTGAGTTGATTTCACTGTTCATTCAGTGTAACTACCCTAGCTGAGAGGTCAAATTGCCCTCCTAACAGGTCTAAGTAATGGGACTGTGCTTTTCTGGTATTTTGCCTTCTTTAGCTTGAGGCTTTGGTGTGCTTGACTGTCTGTGTTTTTGCTACACATTGTTCTTGTTTTTCTAGATTTGGTGTTGGCTTTTTATCTTGATCTTTATAGCTCTATAGCCATTAGAGTAAAGGATTGAATACTTAGGGAAAAATTTTGAAATCACCTTTCACACCCCTCTGTTGCAACACCGTACTACATTATGTCCTAAGCATCCTTTGCTCACTCCCTGGTTTAGCATGCACATTTAATTCCAGAATGCAAGAAAAATTCCTTACTACTAGATCATAGCACCCATATTCTATACATGAACTCATCTACTACATAATACATCTCCTTGTAAACACAGAATGCTTTGCATTTGACTGATTGCTATGGGGATTAGCAGAGAAAGGGAATGGAGTAGATTAACACCCATATGGTAGAGCTAGGCAGGAGCAGCGTGTTGTAGGGGATCATGGTAACTGTAGTCGTGGACGCGGTGGCCATCATCGGGTGGCCATCGCGCTCTAGAGCGCTCGATGCCACATTGGAGGTGATGTTGGCATGGCCATGAGGTCATTGGATCGGCATCGCATAGAGGCAGCGTCGGTGCCTTGTAGAGCCACAACGGCTGAGCGCGGCTGTGCCTTGAAGGTAGGGGAAGGAGCGTAGAGGTAGTGGTGGTCATCAGTGTCAGGATGTCACCAAAGAGGAGACTGGTGAGCCTGCACAGAGTTGAGGGAGACAATGGTGCCGATCAGACCAGTGAGCTTCTTTTAGGGCCAAATGGGTCCATGCCCCCCTCAGAAAAATTAGTCTCCTCTTCCTAAGATACTAGACTTGTGATGCTCATTTGGGCTTTTAAGCCCGAGCTTTTTGCGTTTTGCACTGTAGCTTATGTTAGCTTTTTTAGCATAATTAAATTTAAAAAATAAAAAAATAAAAAATGTTATATCATCACCGATAATACAAAGGAATAAGGGGAAGAAAGAAAATACAAAAAAGCCCAAAAAAGCCAAAAAGCTAGAAAAAATGAAATTAAGAAACTAAAAGCTGGAAGATCTAATAAGCAGGGCATAAGTATATGATGTCAGATTGGCCCTCTCTATTTTTTTTGAAGCTTTGCCACTGTAAATATGAGACCTAACTTGTTCAAGGCAGCCATTGTTGGTTCCCTTTTGTTGATGCTTACAACTATGCTTGATCCAACGATCCCACTAACTACAGCTAAATGGGAGGTATTCATCTCCTCTGATGCATTTTGAGCGGATTATTGCTCAATGCCATATCGTTGCTTTACATAGTAGCTTAAAATTTGAGCTCTTTTACTTTAAAATGAAAATGAACTGTCCAAGCTTGTAACATCCCATTTTTGGGGTACTCTTATGCAGGTGTATATTTAACAATTTTGGGTTTAATTTCAAAAGTTTCCTTCTAAAAACTTGTTAGAAAATTTGAACATGCAAAATTTGAATTTCTTCTCTTGGTCCTCGGACCATTCTCCTAGCCGGCCTACTCAACCTTTCCCCCTCCTGGCCTCCGGCCCACTCATCCCACACGCCCCTCTTTCTTCCTTCTTCCCTGTCCCCCCTCCCGTGCGCGCCGCACCACCTCCCCCAGTTTTTACCCTTTCCTCGGTGCTAGCCCCTCCTCATGGCATCACCATTGCTGAGCTGTACCCCGCCTCCGTATAGCTCCGCCCCTGTCCTCCTCCCCTTCCGCCATGCGTTGCTTTCCCCTTCCCTCACTGTGGATGTGGCCAAAACACCCCTGGTTTCTCTCCCTTGCACCGCACTTGCATTGACATCGCCTGCGTCGAGTTCACGCTTTCCTCCACCTAGCCTTGTGCCCCCTCTCGACTAACTCCTTTCCCCTGCTCTCTCATGCCGCCCGTGCCGGTACGTGGAAGACATAGCCGGCTTTGACTTTCCCTTCTCTTATGTGCGCTGAGTCGTCCCTCCTCTAGTCCCCTATCCCTGGCGCCAGCTACTCCCTCCTCTCCCTAGCTACGCCAAGACTCCCCCATAGATGCACCGCCGTTGTTCATCAATAAAGTCGCCCATTCACTACGTCGTGCCTTAAATGGCCAACGGCCAATGCCCTTCACTTCCTCGTCTCCCACCTATTTAAGTCTTAGTCGAGCCCCCTCATTGTCTCCCCTCACTTCCCCCTCGATCTCCTCTACTCTTCTGAGCTCGTCTCCACCTCCATCAGAATCTCCTTTGGTCGCCACCGGTGCCAGCCTCCTCCAAAGGACCTCAAATTGTATCAAGCTTCCCTATTTTCTCTCCTCGTCACCCTCATTCTCCCACCAAGCCTAATTGGCTTCTTCTCTCTTGCAGCTTGCCAACGACTGTGTCTTCCCCAACTCTAGCCATTATCCCTCACCGTACTTCTGGGCAGCATTGCCCGATTCTATTTGTTTGGAGCATCCTTGCAACATCGTGAAGCCATCCACGATGCCAATTTGGAGCACCGCAGCCTCATCTTCACCGGCGTTGATCACCCACCTCCCCCGTTTGGGTCCCTCGTCGCCAACACACCTCAAGTTTCCCTGAGCTCCCATTTCCCTTCCGGTGAGCTCCCTCCGTCCCATAGATGTTTCCCTTCCATTTATTTGAGCTCTGGTAGAGTAGTTAGCCACCAGGCCCAATGCCCTATTCTCGCCACCATTGAGCTAGCAGCCGGTAGCTCATCAACCCTCCTAGACCCATGCCAATCCGCCTAAGGATGCTCGCAAGCACAAGCATTCCATTTTGCCTTTTTCTCAGGCCACCATAGTCTCCTTCACTGACAGCGAGCATCGCCTCCGCTCGGCTGAGAACGACGACTATTCCCGCATCATTAACGCTAAGCCTCATCATTAATATTTAATGTCCATGCCTATTAAATGCTAATGAGACACTAATCGGTGGGCCCCATGCCAGTTTAAGTCTAATGTTAGACTAACATCGGCCCCACTTCAGTTAAATTTTTTAAAATCCAGAATTATTGGCTGGGGCCACTAACATGTGCCAAGGCTCCACACGTCAATCTTTGGCCATTTTTAGAAAAGAAAATATTTCTTTAATTTAAATGGTGGGACCCACCTGTCAGAGAGAACTCTTTCCCCTCTATTTATTTTTGGGATTTTTCCTGGAAATAAACTTTGAAAAGCTCGTTCTCCCTTGTCTTAGCTCCAAATTTAATGAAACTTGTTTCTAAAATTTTCTAAATACAAGATCTTTCTTTTGGTAGTCTTGTTCAGTTTGGGGTTCATTTGAGTTTTAATTGCGTATTTATTTGCTCTCTTTGCCTATCGTTCGCTTTTCGGCGTGCTCATCCGAGTAGAGTTTGAAGACGCAACCGAGCCCCAAGTCAAAGCTTCACAAGAGTGGCATGACCAACTGACTTGTGATCCAGGCAAGTCAACATTTTGATCATTTGAACCTATATTTCACGTAATTTACATTCATTTAAACTAGCAAAATTGCATGCTTTATTTTATGTGCAAATGTATGTTACAAACACACACACACACACACACACTTGTTGATCTAGTAATTATGCCACCCTTGATACTTGAAAATCCATGAGTCTTGTCACTCTAGATAATATTGTTAACTGTACTAGCTATAAGTATTATTTAAAATTCATGCTAGTCTTATCAAATCCAAGGCACTAGTTGCCTTGATCATTAATCTTTAAAAACAAATTGTCGATTTGGGAAAGTCACGGGATGTAGGTGATTATTTATGGTAACCTTATTTATGCTTCTCAAAACCCTAAAAACCTACTAAACCTGTCTGGACAGATGGTAAGAAAGGTTGGTGTGAATGTAACACGAGAATCTTTGGTTTGTGGTATGCACCGCCCAGACAAATTAAGGACTTAATCATGTGGTGACCTCCTCATGTAAAATAGTACAACCACAGGTCTGCAAACTACAACTGGGCCAAGTAGGGTTACTAAACCTCAAAGTCATACCACTGGTGGGGGAGTGGAGTGTGCATGTCCAGACCAAGGTCCGGCATGAATGGGATACCATGTAAAGGTGATTTGTACCTGTTTCACTAGCGCTGTGGAGTGTTGTAGTCTAGCTGTGCTAGATGTTAAGGTATGAATTTCCACACAACTTTACAAGACCTACTTCAGTGGGACAAACTCATATTGGGTGGATTGGCAATGGAGCAAGGTAGCTACGAAAAGCTGCACGATGGTCACTCGATCTACATGGCTAAGGAATCATGTAGAGTTATCGGGTCGATTGTCTCTTGTGGGTAAAGATGTACAATCTTTGCAGAGTATAAACTATTCGAACAGCCATGCCTATGGTGAAGGGCAGACATGTGAACTTCCTCGAGTTAGTTCTATTTCGAAACTTTTCTGGGTGGGATAAAATCCTGTCGAAGGGAAGTACTTCAACTTTGGCTTTTTCCTGAAGGAAAGTATTCCAGTGTTGATAATAAAGTAGATATAACTCTAATAATCAAAATTAGCATTCGGGATAAGTAACCATGCACTGTAACAGGTGGATGTAACATACACCACTATTACTACTGCATTCATTCAAGCAACTTTCGAAAAAAATGGTTTGGTTAAAAATTGCTAAGTCAGAGGGGTTTTAATTATGATAATTGCAAAATGTCACTTTAAGCAAATAAAAGAACCTAAGCCACCTTTATTATGCCTTGCATCTATATTTACATGCATTTTGCATGTTAGTTCATGGAGCACTGTTGTGTGTACTCACCCTCGCTCTCAACCCCCTTCAGAGTCTGTGAACTAGAACCACTATGTCTACTATGAGGATCAAGGAGAAGAAGGAGGTGAAGACGATGGAGATTAAATTAGGCTGAATAGTCTAGCATCTCCTCATAGTTTAGTTGACCAGGTTGACAGTTGAGTAGTTCCCATATTAGCCAGGCTATTAGTAAATATCGGTCGCACTTGAGTCTTCCCAGTCACTGCCTGTGGCAAGATGTGCCTCCTCCTTTTGCTTCTACTATCGCTTGCTCATTTATGTAATAAACTTATTTGGTTCGACGCCTTCTGTAAAACTTATCTTGATGTGGATTATTTAAACTCTGATATCATATATGAGATGATTCAGCGATGTACCTGTGAGCACTATCTACTGATCTAGGGAATAGTGTAGTGGATTCACAGAGGATTCTAAGTTTGCTATATCTGAGTCTGACAGGGTTGGTATCAGAGCATAGGCTGTAGAAACCTTAGTTAGACTAATCATGCCTTAGGCTTGAGTCCTAATTTCTAAAGCTAAGGAAAACTTTGGAAAAATATAGCACACTACTTGCTTCACTTATCACTCTTAGCTCTTTATTTATCTGCACTTTCTTTATGATTTCCTTGTTCTAACCTTTGTCTTGTTCAAAATTGTAGATTGTTGGATCTTGCTCTGAAGGTTCATGGGACTACTTGTCACAAGCTGAGACAGAGGGCAAGTTCGTGGGCTTGTTGCGGTAGCTGATGTAGTAGCTAGACTAACGACAACTGCCTATCTTCAGAAGGCGGAGGACCAAAGTTTTGGATCAGGATGTGTGGATGATGGAGGTCTTCTCAGATGCGTGGGAGGGAGGTTTCACCTCCATCACTCTCTCGATCATGCACCTCGCACCTTTTGGTCGATGTCGTCTAGGACGCGCATACTACATGCTCGGCACACCTATGCTAGCTGCACGAGAGCGCCCCGTGCCACCCCTTCTGCTTCTTCCACATCGTCCAAGCCAGAGATCGCTACCCCGACCCACTGGTAGTTGCAGTGGACAACCCCGGGCTCTCCCACCAGGTACAAATCACTCGGGCCATGGTAGACACATACTTCCGTGCCCACCAGGAGATCGAGCAGCTCCAGATGCTGCTCACTTCTAGCTATTAGCACTCAGACACTCTCCGCTCCTAGTTGGCTAGGAAGGACACTGCTCTCACCTTCGCGAAACGAGGGAGGAGAGCAGAGGAGACAGAGCTAGAGCAACTTCGGGCTTCAGAGACGTACACCTGCCCTCGCGAGTTAGTACGATACAGCACCAGCCTAGAACTCGCCGTCGCTCTTCGTCCCTCGCCGCTCAAGCTGCTAGTGGCCTAGCACTGACACACCACTTGGGATCCCACTCTAGGCTTACGGCACGTAAGAGCGTGTGCCCGCCGCCTACCGTCGATGTTGGAGGACCTAGCCGAGGACACCACTGCTCTCGTTCCCGCTCCCGCTCCAGCTCCAGGTCACCAGACTTTAGCCACAGCTGTTCTTGTTCTCGCTTCCCAAAGAACTGCTCCACTTGTGGAGGAGACCACCCCACGAGGGAGTAGTTAATTGTAGTTTAGGTTAGTTGGTAGTGCTTACTAGACAGTCTTTTGGATTGCATGTACTCTGTCGGGCCTCCGGATTATCAAACCCGGACCCTCTGTGTATTACAGCACTAGTCCCAGATCAAAGCTAGTGCACACAGTCAAACAGAATGGAAAACATCACCATCAACGATTTATTACAATAAATAAGAGTATTGACCACCGGGTCTCATTATTACAAGGGAGGTTTAAGACCTCGCACACAAGAAATAAAGCGGAAGCAAATAAAACTCGAGGACGACCCATCAATTCGCCACAGGCAATTGACTGGGGAAGCGCGACCTAGTCCTCCGGGAAGAATCCATCACAGCCACACGCGAAGCGAGAGTCGAGTCACCTTCTTGAGCTTCAACTTCCTCTCGAGATGTTATTTTAAGTGTAGCATGTGAGTACATAAAGTACTCCGCAAGTCTTGGGAAAAATGCATAGATGCAAGGCTTAACAAAGGAGGGCCATATGGTTCTTTTGCACAAAGCAATATTTGAAATCTCAATTACTACTAATTATTTTCGAAGGCATCAATTTAATGAAGTAAATGTTTTAACAGAACTAACTTTCTAGTGAAGGTTCCAACTACCAACACTAGCTAACCAATTACCATTGGTCAAGTTTTAAATCAGGTTCCATCCACCCTCTCTGCTCCATCCGCCAGATTCCTTCCGAGAGTTCCTCCACCTCGGAATACAAAACTTTGATTTTAAAACAAAGCCGAAATCTACCATGTGAATGCATTCCTTGCTCGCCCTTGACCGTGGGCACGGCTATTCGAATAGTTTTACACTCTGCAGAGGTTGTACAACTTACCCACAAGAGATAATTTATCCTAAAAGTCAACACGCTTTCTTTGGCATGAGACCCGATAAAATATCACAAAGCCTTTACCTTACTCTAATCTAGCTAGATACCACCACGAGGTTTCACCGCAGTAGGCTAACCGCCCAACCAAGCCCCTCTTGCGCCATATGAGTACAAGAAATCCTCGTCCTCACCGTGAATAACCACCCATCCTCGGCATCCACTTTCCATCTGGTGGCACCTAAACTAGACTATCGTAGTTAGTCACCTAGGTCGCACCCATATAGACTTGTGGTTGTACGGTTAATGCTCGCTTTGGACAAACACAAGCGCGGTCCTTAATTGACTAGGTGGAACATACACTTTACAAGATCTCGTGCTTCCTGCACCAATCCAAACTAACCATCCACCCTAATCTAAACCAATTTTCACATTTTAGTTTATTTCAAAATCACAGTGACAACTCCAATTGCCACTTCACTTTCAAACACCAGGTTTTAATAAAGCATAATTTCCCATTTTCAAGATTTTCCAAAGTTATTAGATAGCATGACTAAGCATTATTCTACCATTCTAATATTCACAAAGATTAATAGTAATCTCATTATTGAGACAAAGGAAGTTCTAGGGTGACAAGGTACATGGCAATCAATGTCAAATGAGGGCATAACAAGGTTGGAATAACTAATTCCTAAAGACTTGAACTAGTAACTTTATGTAAATAGCAATGCACATAATTTAAAATATTTTAAAAACATTTCAAAAGCATAGGCTCGAAATGATCAAAGGAGACTTGCCTTCTTGCAGGGTTTCTGGGTCTTCTTGCTGCTGTGAAGAGGGATCGTCGACAACGTTGGAATCTACGCGGGAAAAGACGAAGCAAACAGAGCAAATAAATACAAACAAAGACTCAAATAAACTCAAAACTCAAATAGAGGCCATAGTTGGATAGATTATGATTTTAGATGAATTTAGGAGAAAGAATCAACTGATTCGAGTTCGCACGAGGAGAACGAATATCCGGAAGATCGGTTGGGCAAAGAAATTACTGAGACAATATTTGGACCAAGAAATATAGAATGGATTTTATGGAGACTTTGCAAGATTTGAATTTGAATTTTGAAAGTGCACAGAAATTTGGAATGGAATTGAGGCTTTGAAATTGAACTAGCATTGAATTTGAAATTTAAATATTTGAAATATCAAATAAATTTCAAATATTTGAAATGATGGAAGAAATGGATATTTTGGAATTTTTGATGAATTTAGAAATTTGAATGGGCTCAAACGGAGTTACGATGAAGGAGAACGGGCTCCGGGAAGTTTAAATTCAGAGAAAATGAAAAAGACTGATTTCTGGAATTATTTTTCTAAAGGAAATCTCGAATTATGATGTCAGCATGGAATTTAATTTCGGTTGAATTGTTTTCCTACGGGAAATTCGGGTTAATGACGCCAGCATGACGTCAGCCCGAGGGGAAACCTACTGACTGGTGGGGCCTTGGTCCATGGACCAAGCCCACAGGTGGAGGTGTTGGCTGAGGTGGCAGGGAAGGCCGGTTGGCACTGACGGGGCAGGGAACGGCCGACGCGGCACCTACGTGGCGTTGACGTGGCACTGACGCAGCGCCACCTCACCCTACACGTCAGCCCGTCTGGTGACGTGGCCAGGTCGGCCGAGTGGCGCACGGGCACGGCGAGCTCACCGGCGCTCTGGTGAGCGGCGGTCGGCGTCGAGGGCAGAAACGGGGAGAGGGGCGCACGGGGAGTCTAGAGGTGGGCGCGGGCTTTACCGTCGGCGACCGAAAGCGACCGGCGGCGTGAAGAGGCGACGGCATGGCTCGGGCGTCGGCGGCGAGGAGGTTCTGACGGCGGGGAGGGGCGGCCGAGGGGTGAAGGAGGTCGGGGGCGACGCGGTGGAGCCGAAGGTGGCGACGGCGAGGCGCGGAGTGGCTCGAGGCGCGCGCGATTGCTCGCCGTTGCCTTCGCCGCCGCCGGGAAGAGGGGCGACGCGCGCGGGCGTGGAGCGGCGGGAGGAGAGAGGAGAGGGAGGGGAGGTGGTGCGAGAGAGGAGGCCGAGGCGGTATTTATAGGGGCGAGGGGGAGCACGGGGCGGGAATCGCCACCGGATATCTCGGCGGCGGCGGCGCAGGGGAGAAAAGGGGAAAGAGGCGCGGGAAAGGGGGATTCGGCGCAGGATGACGGGTCGGGTCGGGAAGAAGAGAGAGGGGAAGGAAGGGATCTGGCGACCGAGGAGGCGGCGGAATGGCGGCGGTGAAGGCGCGCCGAGCGAGGAAGGGGACGGCAAGGGGGAAGACGACCCGACATGCGGCCCGGCAGCAGCGAGAGGGAGATGGCGCTGACGGGGCCCGCGCAGAAACGGAGGCGAGGGGAGGCGCCGACAGGTGGGCCGGGGCGCGGGAGAGAGAGAGAGAGAGCGGGGACGCGCGTGCGTCGGATGGCGATCGGGCGGTGGGGGATGGAAGCGGGGCAGATGGTCAGATGGGCCGATGGCGACGTGGTTCGGACGAGCCCGCATACGCGTGGCGAACGGGAGGCAAGAAGGCGGGATGGAGGCGACGACGTGGCGGCAATCTGGCCGTCCACGTGGCGCCGAGGGGAGGGGAGGATTTTGAATTTTATTTTCTGATTTCAGATTTTCGAAAAGCCTAGAAATTCATTTGGCCTCGAAAAATACCAAATAACTTCCAAAAATTCCAAAAATTCACAGAAGTTCCTGGATAAGTTTTGGACTCAATAAAAATACTTCCAACTAATGTTGGTATTTAATTTTCATACTTGAAATACTTTTTATTTTCAAAAATAGGTTATAAACTCCAGAAAATCCAGGAAACCAAATAAAAGCCAAATAACTCCAAATAATTATTTTGAACTAGGATTTTCATAGAAATTCAAAATATCTTTTTATTTAATAATAATTTTTAGGTTTTACTTAAAATACTTTTCAAATCTAGCTTTTTCAAAAACAGAAATCAGGGCAAATCCAAATAAAACTCAAATACTTTAAAATAATTAGTTTGAAATTAAATTTTTCAGAAAGCGAATTTTTGGGATGTTACAAATCTACCCCCCTTAGGAAGAATCTCGTCCCCGAGATTCGGACGATCTAGGAAAAGAAAGGAGAGGGAAACTCGGCTCTTAGGTCCTCTTCACGCTCCCAGGTTGCTTGACTTCGAATGGTTGCTCTACTGTACTTTGTGGAACTTTATGGTCATGCTTCTTGCGTGGCGTTTAGCTTCCTTCATGATTCTATCTTGTTCTTTGGAACTCTGAAGTATTCCTTTAACTGAGAAATATGGAAGAGAACAACAAATTGGATTGGTACATCTTTAGTCGCCTGCAAGCTCTAGGTTAACTTCAATTGCCCTTATCATATCGATTAATTCAGTATTCCACCAAAAGGGCTTAACTTCCGCAAGTGTTCATCCGAGAAGGACATAATTATTTCAACTCTTCAAAAATTCTTGATTCCAAAATCATATACCACAAATGCACCTTATCGATTTTGACAAGTAATCTCATTAACTTTTACTCTCTGTTCTAATTTGAATCGACGTCAAACCATAGAATTTTTCCAACAAGAATCCAATAACATTGTAGTTTGTGATTTCCACCAATTATTTTATGATCATTATCTAATCCAACAGATCCATGATTCTGATCAAATAATATAAAATTAATTCAACCTTTTAGTAATCATCAATCAATTTTAAGATCATCTAAGCCATAATTTAATATTCATTAATCCACCAACATCATTCTCTTCATAATCATCATTTTGGTTCCACCAAATTTGAATGAACTCAATTAATTCTTATCGGACAATCTCTCAATTAATTCTCATTGGACCATCTATCTCCCATAATTAATTTAAATCCTCCAGGTTATCCATTTGAACATCCTTAATGATCTAGTTAATCCCATTAGTTAAAATCCAATTATCTAGCAATGATCTATTAAATCCACCAAATTCAAATTGTCATATCAAAGCCCACTTTGCAATGATAAAATTAATCCACCAAGATATCTAAGTGTATTATCTTCTGGAATTCCACTAGTATCCACTTATCATCAATAGGTCCACCAAACTATGATAATCAATTAACTCCAAAAATTCATCTACTCTTCATGATTAAACCAAATCACCCAAAATTGATATCATGAATTGTTTATGATAATTCAACTTCTTAATCTTTTAATCTCTCCCTTTACTGGATCAATCTCTTAATACTAATTCTCCAACAATCACAAATAATCCCTCCAACAAAATCTTGTTTTACATCCAACTACTCCTTTCAATCCTAGATAATAAATCCAAGGCAAAGTTTAGACTCTTCCCATGATCTAATTAGCTCTCCCAAGTTCAACTTTGTATTTATTCTCTAGTCAATCCACAAAGATAACACTCTTTAGATTTATTTATAATCAATTGGTATCCACAAATATACCTTTTATCTCAATCCACTCGAACATTAATCAATCTTGTCAATTATAAATCCAAAATATATCACTCTAGCAACAATTCTCCAAATTGCCGAACTTGACATGCACTGATTATGACAGCTTTCCCGACAAGAGTACTTTCCATAAATTTGTTGTCTTCCATATACTCTAGGTCTCCAAGAATTCTCCAAGCTTGGACTACGGTGAAAGAATTGGAGCTTGCACTTTTGCGGTAACTGGGGTTAGCAAAAGATAAGAGGGAAATAGCAAAGATAAGAGATCAGGGGAACGACTAAACAACATCCCAAACAAACACACAAGAGAGAACAACTAGGAGAAGCTTAGCTTGAAATCAATTTTTTTTAAGGATAGCTGTACTACAAGTATAAAAAGACTTGGTACAATCCACCTAACACACAAGCAAGTAATATATAAGCGTTCTAAAATCGTAGGTCTTTACTTGGGTACTACAACTAAAGAGCTAGTCCTTTCTCTTTCATGATGACGAGCTTCTCCAAATACTTCTTAGACGCAACCTTACTGAGCCGTCTATAGAAATTACAAAGGGAAGGGGGTACAATTACCATTCCAAAAAGGAAAATAAGCAGATAGATAAGGAAGAATGCCATGACGAAGGTAAGGATAGAAGGACAAGAAAAGATAAGGAAAGCACATTATTAAAATTTTATTTTATAAAATAAATTTTGAAGCTCTTTTTTTTAACGACCATTCTAACTAGGTCACGTCCTACAGTCAAATTGGCTCTGATACCATCTCTTTCGGGACCCCGGATATCCGAACCCGGACCCTCTGTGTATTACAGCACTAGTCCCAGATCAAAGCTAGTGCACACAGTCAAACAGAATGGAAAACATCACCATCAACGATTTATTACAATAAATAAGAGTACCACCACCGGTCTCATTATTACAAGGGAGGTTTAAGACCTCGCACACTAGAAATAAAGCGAAGCAAATAAAACTGAGACGACCCATCACCCGCCACGTGCAATTGATGGGAAGCGCGACCTAGTCCTCGGGAAGAATCCATCACACCACACGCTTGCAAAGAGTCGTAGTCACCTTCTTGAGCTTCAACTTCCTCTCGAGATGTTATTTTTAAGTGTAGCATGTGAGTACATAAAGTACTCCGCAAGTCTTGGGAAAATGCATAGATGCAAGGCTTAACAAAGGAGGGCCATATGGTTCTTTTGCACAAAGCAATATTTGAAATCTCAATTACTACTAATTATTTTCAAGGCATCAATTTAATGAAGTAAATGTTTTAACAGAACTAACTTTCTAGTGAAGGTTCCAACTACTAACACTAGCTAACCAATTACCATTGGTCAAGTTTTAAATCTGCGGGTTCCATCCACCTCTCTCTGCTCCATCCGCCAGATTCCCTTCCGAGAGTTCCCTCCACCCTCGGAATACAAAACTTTTGATTTTAAAACAAAGCAGAAATCTACCATGTGAATGCATTCCTTGCCCGCCCTTGACCGTGGGCACGGCTATTCGAATAGTTTTACACTCTGCAGAGGTTGTACAACTTTACCCACAAGAGATAATTTATCCTAAAAGTCAACACGCTTCCTTTGGTATGAGACCTAGATAAAATATCACAAAGCCTTTACCTTACTCTAATCTAGCTAGATACCACCCGCTGAGGTTTCACCGCAGTAGGCTAACCGCCCAACCAAGCCCCTCTTGCGCCATATGAGTACAAGAAATCCTGTCCTCACCGTGAATAACCATCCATCCTCGGCATCCACTTTCCACTGGTGGCACCTAAACTAGACTATCGTAAGTTAGTCAGCTAGGTCGTACCCATATAGACTTGTGGTTGTACGGTTAATGCTCAGTTTGGACAAACACAAGCGTCGGTCCTTAATTAACTAGGGTGGAACATACACTTTACAAGATCTCGTGCTTCCTGCACCAATCCAAACTAACCATCCACCCTAATCTAAACCAATTTTCACATTTTAGTTTATTTCAAAATCACAGTGACAACTCCAATTGCCACTTCACTTTCAAACACCAGGTTTTAATAAAGCATAATTTCCCATTTTCAAGATTTTCCAAAGTTATTAGATAGCATGACTAAGCATTATTCTACCATTCTAATATTCACAAAGATTAATAGTAATCTCATTATTGAGACAAAGGAAGTTCTAGGGTGACAAGGTACATGGCAATCAATGTCAAATGAGGGCATAACAAGGTTGGAATAACTAATTCCTAAAGACTTGAACTAGTAACTTTATGTAAATAGCAATGCACATAATTTAAAATATTTTAAAAACATTTCAAAAGCATAGGCTCGAAATGATCAAAGGAGACTTGCCTTCTTGCAGGGTTTCTGGGTCTTCTTGCTGCTGTGAAGAGGGATCGTCGACAACGTTGGAATCTACGCGGGAAAAGACGAAGCAAACAGAGCAAATAAATACAAACAAAGACTCAAATAAACTCAAAAACTCAAATAGAGGCCATAGTTGGATAGATTATGATTTTAGATGAATTTAGGAGAAAGAATCAACGGATTCGGAGTTCGCACGAGGGAGAACGAATATCTGGAAGATCGGTTGGGCAAAGAAATTACTGAGACAATATTTGGACCAAGAAATATAGAATGGATTTTATGGAGACTTTGCAAGATTTGAATTTGAATTTTGAAAGTGCACAGGAAATTTGGAATGGAATTGAGGCTTTGAAATTGAACTAGGCATTGGAATTTGAAATTTAAATATTTGAAATATCAAATAAATTTCAAATATTTAAAATGATGGAAGAAATGGATATTTTGGAATTTTTGATGAATTTAGAAATTTGAATGGGCTCAAACGGAGTTACGATGAAGGAGAACGGGCTCCGGGAAGTTTAAATTCAGAGAAAATGAAAAAGACTGATTTCTGGAATTATTTTTCTAAAGGAAATCTCGAATTATGACGTCAGCATGGAATTTAATTTCGGTTGAATTGTTTTCCTACGGGAAATTCGGGTTAATGACGCCAGCATGACGTCAGCCCGAGGGGAAACCTACTGACTGGTGGGGCCTTGGTCCATGGACCAAGCCCACGGGTGGAGGTGTTGGCTGAGGTGGCAGGGAAGGCCGGTTGGCACTGACGGGGCAGGGAACGGCCGACGCGGCACCTACGTGGCGTTGACGGGCACGACGCAGCGCCACCTCACCTACACGCCACCGTCTCGTGACGTGGCTGCCGCCGAGTGGCGACGGGCACGGCGAGCTCACCGCCGCCCGGTGGCGGCGGTCGCGCCGAGGCGTAAACGGAGAGGGGCGGGGAGTCTAGAGGTGGCGCGGCTTTACCGTCGGCGACCGGCGGCGGGCGGCGTGAAGAGGCGGCATGGCTCGGCGCCGCGGCGAGGTTCGACGGGGAGGCGCCGAGGGTGAAGGAGGTCGGGGCGACGCGGTGGAGCCGAAGGTGGCGACGCGAGGCGCGAGTGGCTCGAGGCGGCGGCGATTGCTCGCTGCTGCCTTCGCTGCCGCCGGAAGAGGGCGACGCAGCGGGGGCGTGGAGCGGCCGAGGAGAGAGAGAGTGGAGGGGGAGGTGGTGCGGAGAGAGAGGAGGCCGGAGGCGGTATTTATAGGGGCGGAGGGGGAGCACGGGGGCGGGAATCGCTCACCGGATATCTCGGCGGCCGGCGGCGATTGCGGGGAGAAAAAGGGGAAAGAGGCGCGGGGAAAGGGGGATTCGGGCGCGGGGATGACGGGGTCGGGTCGGGGAAGAAGAGAGAGGGGGAAGGAAGGGGATCTGGGCGACCGAGGAGGCGGCGGGAATGGCGGCGGTGAAGGCGCGGCCGAGCGGGAGGAAGGGGACGGCGCGCGGGGAAGACGACCCCAACATGCGGGCCCGGGCAGCAGCGAGAGAGGGAGATGGCGCTGACGGGCGGGGCCCGCGGGCAGAGAAACGGAGGCGGAGGGGAGGCGCCGACAGGTGGGCCGGGGCGCGAGAGAGAGAGAGAGCGGGGACGCGCGTGCGTCGGATGGCGATCGGCGGTGGGGATGGAAGCGGGCGGATGGTCGATGGGCGATGGCGACGTGGCGGACGAGCCGCACACGTGGCGAACGGGGAGGCAGTAAAGGCGGGATGGAGGCGACGACGTGGGCGGCATTCTGGCCGTCCACGTGGCGGCCAGAGGGGAGGGGAGGGATTTTGAATTTTATTTTCTGATTTCAGATTTTCAGAAAAGCCTAGAAATTCATTTGGCCTCAGAAAAATACCAAATAACTTCCAAAAATTCCAGAAAAATTCACAGAAGTTCCTGGATAAGTTTTGGACTCAATAAAAATACTTCCAACTAATGTTGGTATTTAATTTTCATACTTGAAATACTTTTTATTTTCAAAAATAGGTTTTAAACTCCAGAAAATCCAGGAAAGCAAATAAAAGCCAAATAACTCCAAATAATTATTTTGAACTAGGATTTTCATAGAAATTCAAAATATCTTTTTATTTAATAATAATTTTTAGGTTTTACTTAAAATACTTTTCAAATCTAGCTTTTTCAAAAACAGAAATCAGGGCAAATCCAAATAAAACTCAAATACTTTAAAATAATTAATTTGAAATTAAATTTTTCAGAAAGCGAATTTTTGGGATGTTACATACTCCTTTCTCCTCACCCCTCTTGTACCTGGTTGTAAACATTGTGTACATAATGTCGTGACTCGACAATGTCTATATGCCATGTCCAAAGTCATGTAATGTCTAACCCTCTTTTATAATAAATGATATTAAGCTTTATGCTTTTTATTGCATTGCTTCTCTTATTTAGTTGCTTTTTCTGTTGTGCTACTAGAGGGCAAGTGAGCCCTCATATATGCTTTCCCTCCTGTTTGGTCCTAAATCCTTAGTTGTTTTAGATGGCACCCAAGAGAGCAGCTGTTCATGGAAGAGGTCAAGCTTCAGGAACAGCGGGAGGTCAAGCTTCAGGAACAGCGGGACACAAAAGAGGCCGTTGCTGCAGTTGAGGACAGAATCTGCCACCACCACCCCTAAGACTCCTGATAATGGCCCAGTAAATGCCTATCCTCCATGCAATGCTTGCTAACCAACAAGTAGGAGTAGCAAGCAGAAACTCCAAGGTAGCGGATTTCCTAAGTACTAGGTCTCTGACGTTCTCCTCAGGTAATGAGCCTTTGGAAGCAAAAGATTGGTTGCAAGACATGGAAAGGAAGCTCGGACTTGCTCGTTGTTCAGATGAGCACAAAGTGGAATCACCATCCACCAACTCAAAGGTGCCATAGCAGCATGGTGGTAGAACTAACTTGCCATCAGTGGAGGAGAAAGTCCCTTAGATGATGACACTGAGGAAGAAGAAGTTGAGGAGAAAACTCCAACTACTGGAGCTCAACAAGAAGGTCAGAATGTAAAGCGGTGATGAAGATGAAGTCAAGAAGAGGAGAGACAAAGACACTGAACCGCCATTCTATTGGCCAAATTCACAAGGGCTTTCTGGCAAAATTTCATGCTCGATAGTATCATGAGAATGAAAAAGAATGAATTTTGAGCCCTGAAGCAAAGGAATATGTTAGTCAATGAGTACCTCACCAGGTTCAATCAGTTGGCTCGCTACACTCTAAGAGACGTGGCAGACGAAGAAGAAAAGATTTTTCGCTTCCTGGAAGGAATACATGAAGAAATGAGGGCGTAGTTGACTCTACACAATCATCCGACCTTTCACCACCTAGTTAACAAGGATCTTGTCTATGAAAATGAGACAAGACTACTGGAAGCTAGCTGTAAAAGAAAGTGGGTGTCATAGAGACCCCAGGGTAGTGTCCAATCAAAGCTAGTGTACTAGGGCAACCCCTCTTTCCGACAAGTGGCAACTTCAGCACCCAAGGCTCTAGCCCAAGTGCCACGCTCTATTGGGAGTGTAGTTACGTGCCCCGCCCTGTAGGACAATCCTTCTCAATCAACCCGGTGGCTAATCTACACTATTTCAACTATCGCGTGAAAGGGCATTTTGCCAACAAGTACTTGGCTCGTCAACTCACCTCGGTCAAGTTCAACTTAGGAGCCACCCATCAAGAGGACATTCTTGAATGCCAAGCAAGAGCTTCCAGACTCCACAAGCTTCGCAAACTGCATTGACTCCAAACCAGGGCCGTGTTAATCACGTCACCGCTAAAGATGCCCAGGATGCCTCAGGAGTGCTTGTGGGTAAGTTCTCTGTTAAAACTGTACCTGCACAAGTCTTGTTTGATTCTAGGGCTTTGCACTCTTTTCTCTGGGAATTTTGTTGAAAGGATTAAGTTACCAACCTTTAGGCTAAAGAGACCCGTGGTAGTTAGCTCACCAGGATGACCCCTAACTGCTACTCTAGTGAGCCCCAAGGTAGAAATCACCATGGAAGATTTGGTTTTCTAGCAGACCTTTTGGTGTTACAATCTCAAACCTTAGACATCATCTTAGGGATGGATTGGTTAGCTAGATATTAGGGCATGATAGATTGTGGTAATAGAAAGGTAGTACTCACCAAGTACCCTGGGCTAGCAATAAAGGTTAGTATGGACCATCCCTTCCTGGGTCACGCAATCCATCACCTTAAAGAAATGCTCATAGTTCAAGAGTACCCAGAAGTCTTTCTAGAAGAACTACCCGTCATACCTCCAGATAGAGACATATAATTTGTGATCAACCAAAAACTAGGGATTGCCCCCAATTGCTAAGAGACCATACAGAATGGCAGTAAATGAACTTGAAGAGCTGAAATCACACATTGAAGACCACCAAGAAAAAGGCTTTATCAGACCTAGTTCATCTCCCTAGGGTTTGCCAGTACTCTTTGTTAGGAAGAAAGATGGCACTGCCAGATTGTGTGTGGATTACAGAGTTCTCGATGATACAACCATTAAGAACATGTACCCCTTGCCCAAGATAGATGACCTATTTGATCAATTGTCAGGAGTAATAGTCTTCTCCAAGATAGATTTAAGTTTAGGTTACCACCAGCTCAAGATTAGGGCAGGACATATTCCTAAGATAGCTTTTACCACCCAGTATGGCCTGTTTGAATATACAATCATGTCGTTTGGCTTGACTAATGCTCCAACCTACTTCATGAATCTAATGAATAAAGTATTCATGAAATACTTGGATAAGTTTGTAGTCTATTCATAGATAACATGTTGATCTACTCCAAGACCAATGAAGAACATGAAGAACATCTGCGAGAAGTCCTAGAGACATTCAGAGAACACCAGTTGTATGTCAAGTACAACAAGTGTGATTTCTGGCTGCAAGAGATCAATTTCCTTGGACACATTATATCCTCTGGAGGATTAGCAGTTGACCTTTCTAAAGTGGAAGCAGTTTTGGAATAGAAGAAGCCTACCACAATCACTGAAGTGTGTAGTTTTCTTGGCTTGGCCAGATACTACAGACGCTTCATAGAAGGTTTTTCCAAGATATCCTAGCTAATGAATCACCTGCTCAAGAAAGAAAAGAAATATGAAGGGACAGATGCCTATGAGAAGAGATTTCAAGAACTGAAGGAAAAATTAATCTCAACTCCTGTGTTAGTCTTGCCAAATATACGCAAGGATTTTGATGTATATTGTGATGCCTCCCGCCAAGGTCTTGGTTGTGTGCTTATGCAAGGAGAAAAAATTGTGGCTTATGCATCCAGACAACTCTGACCCTATGAGGATAATTATCCAACCCATGATTTGGAGTTAGCATCAGTAATGCAAGCTCTGAAAATTTAGCGGCATTACCTGATTGGGAATCACTGTGATATATGTATGAACCATAAGAGTCTTAAATGTATCTTCATCCAAACAAACCTTAACCTCTGACAAAGAAGGTGGCTAGAGTTAATAAAGGATTATACTCTAGATGTCCACTATCACCTAGAAAAAGCTAATGTAGTGGCTGATGCTTTAAGTTGTAAGCCCTACTGCAATGACATCATGGTACAATAATTTTTACCCGAGCTCTATAAGGAATTTTAAGCTTTCAACCTGGAGTTAGTAGAGCATGGCACCTTACCTACTATGGAAGTACAGCCAACTCTTGAAAAGCAAATTATAGCAGCTTAGAAAGGACACCCTAGAGTCCAGAGGTTCAAGCACCTCATGCATAAAGGAAAAGCCACAAAGATAGTTGAAGACCAACAAGCAATCGTAAGGTATGGGAAACACCTCTTCATTCCCCACTAGAGGGACCTCAAGGATTTGATACTCAAAGAAGCTCATAGCTCAGCATACACCCTGCATCTCAGAAGCACCAAAATGTACGAGGATATGAAAACCCTATACTGGTGGCCGTATGAAGAGAGATATTGCTGAATATATAGCATGTTGTGATGTGTGCCAATGGATCAAGGCTTAATATTAGAGACATGTTAGACTACTTCAACCACTACAGATCCCCCAATGGAAGTTGTAAAAGTAGGAATGGACTTCATAACCGGTCTACCTCGATCCAAGTTAGGATATGATTCCATCTGAGTTATAGTTGATAGATTAACTAAAGTTGCCCATTTTATCTTTGTAAAGACCACCTACAAGGGAGGTAAATTGGCTGAGTTATATATGGCATGTATTGTATGCATGCATGGAGTACCTAAGAGGATAGTTTCAGATCAAGGTTCCCAGTCCACCTCACATTTTTGGACTAGTCAGCATGATGCCATTGGAACCCATCTTGCCTTCAGTATAGCATACCACCCACAGATAGATGGACAAACCAAGAGAATAAACCAGATCCTAGAGGACATGCTTTGAGCTTGTGCTCTAGAGTTCTCTGCAGATTGGGAAAGATGTTTACCATATGCAAAATTATCCTATAATAACAGTTATCAGTCCAGCCTTAAGATGTCCCCTTTCGAGGCTCTTTATGGCAGAAAGTGTAGAACCCCACTGCATTGGTCAAAAGTAGGAGAAGGATATATCTTTGGGCTAGATACGCTCAAGCAGGCAGAAGAGAAAGTCCGACTGATCAAAGACCGCCCCCAAGCTGTTCAGTCTAGACAGAAGAGTTATACCAACAATCGTCATAGAGAGCTAAGCTACCAAGTGGGAGATCATGTCTACCTCAAGGTGTCACCTCTCCGTGTAGTCCAGAGGTTCAAAGTAAAAGGCAAGCTTGCACCCAGATATATCGGACCGTTTCCAATCATCACCAAGTGTGGAGAGGTTTCTTATAGATTGGAGCTACTCGCAAGCTTGGCAGATATGCACAATGTGTTCCACATCTCCTAGCTCAAGAAGTGCCTCTGAGTCCCTAAAGAGTAAGCCCGGGTCAAGACCATGGAGCTTTAGAAGGACCTAACCTACCCAGAGCATCCGATCAAGATCCTCGACACAATGGAGAAGCAAACAAGGCACCAAACCATCCACCTCTGCAAAGTTCAATGGAGCAACCACTCAGAGCGGGAAGCAACCTGGGAGCACGAGGACTAGCTTAGGCTAGATTTCCCCTCTTTGTTCCCAAAGTAGCTCGAATCTCGGGGTTGAGATTTTGTTTAAGGATGGTACGATCTGTAACATTCCATTTTTGGGGTGCTCTTTGCGCTGGTGTAAATTTAAAGAATTTGGGTTTAGTTTCAAAAGTTTCCTTCTCAAAACTTGTTAGAAAATTCAAATATGCAAAATTTGAATTTCTTCTCTTGGGCCTCGGCCCATTCTCCCAGCTGGCCTACTTAGCCTTTCCCCTCCCAGTCACCGGCCCACTTGACCCACCTGGCCCCCTCTTTCTTCCTTCCTCCTCCCAAGATCCTCCCGTGCGCTGGTACCGCCACGCCGCCACCGCCCCATTTTCCCTTCCTCGCCGCTAGCCCCTTGTCGTGATGTCACCATCACTGAGCCGTACCTCGCCTCTACATAGCTCCGCCCCTATCCTCTTCCACTTTCGCCGCGCGTCGCTTTTCCCTCCCCTCACCGTGGAAATGGCTGAACCACCCCCAGTTTCTCCCCTTGCATCGCACCCACATTGATGTCACCTGCGCCGAGTTGGGCCTCCCTCCACCTAGCCTTGCGCCCCACTCACCTAGCTCCTTTCCCTTGCTTTCTCATGTTGCCTGCACCCGTATGTCGAATACCCAGCCAGCTTTGACTTCCCTACTCTTGCATGCACCGAGTCACCCCTCCTCTACTCCCCTATCACTGGAACCAGCTACCCCCTGCTCACCTCTAGCTGTGTCACTGCTATTCATCAATAGGGCCACCATTCACTTAGCCGCGACTTAAATAGCCAATGGCCAGTGCCCTCCACTTCCCTGTCTCCTACCTATTTAAGGCTTAGTTGAGCCCCCTTCATTTCCTCCCCCTCAATCTCCTCTGCTCTTCCGAGCTCATCTAAACCTTCGTTGGAACCTTCTTTAGCCGCTGTCGGTGCCAGCCTCCTTCGAAGGACCTCAAACCATGTCAAGCTTCCCCATTTGCTCTCCTCATCACTCTCATTCTCCCACCAATCTTAATTGGCTTCTTCTCTCTTGCAACTCACTGGTGACTATGTCTTCCCCAACTCTAGTCATTCTCTCTCGCCGTTAATCCCAGGCAGCATTGTTCGATTTCGTTCGTTTGGAGCATCCTTGCACTGTCGTGAAGCCATCCACGATGCCAATTTGGAGCACCACAGCCTTATCTTCGCCAGCACTGATCACCCACATCTGCCGTTTGGGTTCCTCTTCCCCGAGCTCTCCTTTCCCTTCCGGTGAGCTGCTTCCTTCCCCTAGATGTTTCCCTCCCATTTATTTGAGCTCTGGTAGAGTAGTTAGCCACCAGGTCTAGTGCCCTGATCCCACCGCCCCTGAGCTCTCCACCCCTCCTCGACCCATGCCAGTCCACCTAAGGATGCGTGCGAGCACAAGCATTCCATTTTTGCCATATTCCAGGACAACCGTGGCCTCCTTCACTGACAGCGAGCATAGCCCCCACTCGATTGAGAATGACGATTGTCCCACAGAATTAACGCTTAGCCTCATCATTAATATTTAATGGCCATGCTTAGTAAATACTAATGAGCCACTGATTGGTGGCCCCCGTATCGGTTTAAGTCTAATGTTAGACTAACATGCGGGCCCCACCTTGGTTAAGGAGGAGTGGAGTGTGCATGTGCGGACCAAGGTTCGACATGAATAGGACACCGTGTATAGGTGATGTGTACCCATTTCTCTAGCACTGTGGTGCATTGTAGTCTAGCTATGCTAGATGTTAGGGTATGACTTCCCACACAACTCTGTGAGACCAACTTCGGTGGGGACAAACTCATACTGGGTGGACTGGCAATGGGGCGAGGTAGCTACGAAAAGCTACGTGATAGTCACTGAATCTACATGTCTAAGGAATCATGTAGAGCTATCGGGTCAATTGCCTTTTATGGGTAAAAATGTATAATCTCTGCAGAGTATAAACTGTTCGAACAGCTGTGCCCACAGTTAAGGGTGGGCATGGGAACATCTTTAAGTTAGTTTTATTTCTAAAACTTTGTTGGTGGAATGAAAACCTGTTGGAGAGAAGTACTTCAACTTTGGCTTTTTCCTGGAGAGAAGTACTCCAGTGTTGATAATAAGGTGGAAGTAACCCTAGTAATCAAAATTTAGCATTAGTGGATGAAACCACATAACAGGTGGATGGAACCTACACGACTATAATATTGCACAATTTCAATATCTTTAAAGCATGTTTGTTAAAATGCTAAGTCATAGGAGTTTTAATTATGATAATTGCAAAATATCACTTTAAGAAAATAAAAGAACTCGAGTCACCTTTGTTAAACCTTGCATTTATGTTAACATGCATTTTGCATGTTGGCTTGTGGAGTACTGTTGTGTGTGCACACCCTCACTCTCAACCCCCTTCAGAGTCTGTGAACCAGAACCATTACGTCTACTATGAGGACCAAGGAGAAGAAGGAGGTGAAGATGGTGGAGATTAAAATAGGCTGAATAATCTAGCATCTCCTCATAGTTTAGTTGAATAGGCTGACAATTGAGTGGTTCGCATATTAGCCAGGCTCTTGGTTGATATTGGTCGTACTTGAGTCTTCCCAGTTGCTGCATGTGGCAAGATGTGCCTCCTCCTTTTTCTTCCACTATCGCTTGCTCATTTATGCAGTGAACTTATTTGGCTTGACTACCGTTCTGTAAAACTTATCCCGATGTAGATTATTTAAAATATGATATTGTAATATTATTGAATGGTATGGTCTGTATCATGTATGAGATGATTCAGCTATGTATCTGTGATCACTATCTACTGATTCAGGAATAGTGTAGTGGATTCAAAGAGGATTCTGGTTGCTAAATCCAAGTCGACAAATTTTACGATCTAATGGTTCAGATTAGCTAGAATGAAGTTATACTACCACCGATACTACTAGCAAGAAAATCTTCAAAGGGATAAAATTGTAAACAAAACAAGTGATGAGAAGATTAATTTTTGCAACTATAGTGGGGCTAAAGTAGTAAAGTTAGTTCATTCATTGGGCTAGCGGTGACACTGAACTTTCGATGCGCAAGAGGCTAACTACTCTTTAGTTGTAGATTTCGTCTCGCCGCGATGTGATGAGTGGCGATTGTGGTAGTATGGCTTGGCTCGCCGTTGAAGGATGAGGTGGAGACTACAATTGTGGGCTTGATCCGCTCAAGCTGTTGCGCCTTAGGCCACGCCGATGGCAAAGTATCGATGCAATGCAATGCCGCTTCAGTGTCTTCACCACTACTCGCGGTCTTCGAGCCGACGGCGCATCCTTCATGAGCTCGAGGTCGAACATCTCATTGGTCCACTCTCAACCACCGAGGCCACCCACCGTGGGCAGGTTAGGTCCATTGGTCATTATTTATTTATAAATATTACTACTACATCACTATACTCCTTATGTATATCCCTTATTCGCAAGGGAGAGACTTAACTAGGAGGTCGTAAGCCTTTCTATGACCATTGTTTGGTCGTAAGTGTTTTCAACAACGCTTTGTGACCGTAAGTCTATTCTACAAGCATGACATAGTGGTAAGTCATTTCACGACCACGTCATGGTTGTAGACTCTTCCACAATTAACCCAATCTTGACCGACTTGTCTATGACAACCTAGTACATCGCGAGTCCATCGACAAAGCGCTTAATGTCCGTGGTTGTGTTCTAGAATATCTACGCATAACTTCTCCCTACTCCTAACAAGAACCACCGACAGCGAAGGGCACCACGTCGATTACAATAACTCCAACGACGATTACCCATTTGAAGTATTAAGGCGTCTCTTGGCATAGAACAATCGCCACCCTTTCGCACGCTATATAAGGGTGATGTCGGAGAAGTAGGGAGGCAACAGAGAAGAGTGCATAAGACATTCCGCATTACTCTTTCCATTCATTGTAATCAGTACACTCAGTAATAGTCACATAGGAGTAGGGTTGTTATTCTCTCCGAGAAGGCCCCAATCTATATAAAATCCTACGTCTTTTTCTGTTTATAGTCTACTATTTGAGAGATCCCCAAACCAAAGAATCATACATAAGATCGGTATTAGAATACCTACAATACCAAACTAACAGAGGTTCCTTCTCTAATCGAACAGGCAGATCGATGATGGACCGCTCGGTGATGGCAGATGGGAGGTAGAGAAGTGCATGGGGAAGGGAGCTCGAGGTGGTAGCAAGCATAGTGGCTTTGGCAACGTAGCATAGAGCTCTGCAGAGGTGACCATGGCACAGCACGAGCTGGAAGAAAGGTCCCGGTGGGTTGGTCCTAGGTCCACCGGTTAGCGAGAGAAAGGAAGAGGTGAGACAGAAGGCAGTCCATCGGTTGGCGAGAGAAATGGAAGAGGTGAGACAGAAGGTAGGGTCTTGGAGTGCATCTTCGTGCGAGAAGAGGCGAAAAAGGAAATGGTGCCTACTAAATTAGCGACAGGCCGCTTGAGGAGAGGATACGGCCCACAAATGGTTTAGAATTTTAATTTTATTTTCCAATTGATTTAATCATTGAATTTGAGTTTGAATTACTAAAATTAGCAAACCAACTCCAAAAATTATGAAAAGTTTTGGACACAGCACTTTAGAACATCTAGAACCCAAATAAATTATTTACAGCTTTGATAATGTTTTAATTAATTTTATAAAATCATTTTTAGCGGTTGAAACTTAGAAAAACTCTTAATAAATGCTCAAAAATTTACCAACATTTATTTTTAGCACAATGAACTTATTTCTGTTATATTTGTGAAGTTTCAAGCAAAGGTTTTCTTGTAAATTTTCTTTCACCACTTTATGGATCATCTTTTCAAATTCAAATTTCAATACAATTTGAATTTCATCAAATGTATATTCTTTTCCCATATTAGTGTTTGTAAATTATTTTCCAAAGAAACTTTAGTCAAAAGCCGAAAAAACTAGATGCTAATGAAATACAAGCGAAAAGTTTTAAAATTCTCACTTTTTCGAGCCACATGAATTTTGGGATGTTACACACATGCTACACTCAAACAAATCTAAGAGGATTATGAAGACGCGGAAGGAGACTATGACTACTTCACGTGCAGCTTCGATGACAAATGTCTAGAGTACTTGGTTGCGCTTCCTCAATCAATTGATTATGGTGTATTGGTGGGTCATCTTCAAAGTTTTATCTTACTTCCGCTGTGTTTGTAAATTTCAAAGGTCTTGCAAACTCAGTCGTAATATGTGGCCGAAAGGTTTGTACTTTTTATTATTGAAATAAAGTATTGTTTGGTTATGTAATCATCACTGTTCGATTGTGTGCATTAGATTTGATCTGGGACTAGTACGGTAATACACAGAGGGTTCTGATTTGGAAATCTAGTCCCAACACTTGGCCACATAAGCTTTGTTCACCTGACTAGGATTAGTTGGTCTGATTTTTTTGTGGTTGCCTAAGCTAAAACTGGTTAAGGATTTGGTTTGTGCATGCTATAGATATGGTAAGATGATTACCATTCCTCACCCCCGTTTTACTATTGTTATGACTAGTGGTATAGGTCAGCTTCTTCATATGGACAATGATGAGGACATCACTTCGTCAGATACACACAACACTCCTCCACTTGACATTCAAGGACCAATCACTAAAGCTCGCGCCCGACAATTGAATCTACAGGTGAGCTCGTTCCTAAGTACTTCTTTTTGTTCATTTGAGAATCGATTGCTACCTAATGATTTAATTATGATTAGGAACCATGGAGAGGACCTAGAAGTACTTGGAGAAGGGCTACGAGGTGCACAAGTCCAGCAAGGGTGGTCGAATCATGATGGAGGTCCAACTCAAGCCGACTTCGAATCCAGTTCGGAGTCCAGGACCAGGCCGCACTAAAACGGACGCCCAGATCATATCCAGACTCCGGTTTGGACGTTCCACATATGTATGGAAAGCTGAGAAGACTACCTTTCCAATGGCTCTAGTCCCATGTCAAAATTCCTTCTGAGTCAACAGGAATCGTCGAAACAAGTGGGTGTTCAATCTGTCAGGGTGCTGCGCCACCGTCTTTGGGCCGCTCGGCTTTGTATCGTGTTGGAGCCCATTAGGGGCGCGTCCAGGGGTTTTGCACGCCCCTAACTCCTTTATATCCAGCCGCCACCCCCACCATTAGGGTTGGGTTTTGCTTAGATTAATTCTGTCTTGAACAGTTTCGCCGTTCATCGGTTTGTGAGACCCCAACTTTCGAGTGCTACATCAATACATCCGCAATTCAGTTGTGTTCTTCCTTGTTCTTGCTTGTGTTCTTTGATTCGCAGGCGAGGATTAGCCTTCTTGGCGAGGTCAACCGGGCTGCGCACGGTTGATAACCTGAGGAGACGTGGTGCTGCGATTGCGGGGTTCAGAACGTGTCATTCGGAAGCCGGATCGATTTGTGTCGTGCCTCCACCAAATCGAACATATCCAGAACCTGTTGGAAGATCGGGACCCCGTTCCCATCAAGTGGTATCAGAGCTTTAGGTGTTCCTTCAGGTTCGCGTTACCCTCCTTTGTTGTTTTGGTTTCATCCTAGAGTCCATGAAAAGCCCTACAAAAACAATTGTAGTCATAGGTTGTTTCTGTCCTAGATCTCGTTTAGCCTTTGCACAATTTGATTCCAGTCAGTAGTGTTGAGTTTGTGTCCTTAGTCGAGTTGTGTTGCTGGTTTAGATTGTGTTTTATTTCGGGTTGTCTTGCTTCCACTTCATCCCATACAAACCCTAGCCGTCATCCATCGCGTATTCCACCCTCTGTTTTTGTTTTCCCACCCATATCCCACCCTCTGTTTGAGTCATCCTTCGCGTCTCGTGATCACACAGTATCATCCCCCACCATTCCCCGAGCTTCCGCCACCAATTTCCACCAATTCCCTCCACCCGATTTCGTTTCGGCCTCCACAGAAACCACAACTCGGAGTCCCATCTTCAAACGGCCATAACTTTTGCATACGGACTCGAAATCAGGCGATTTTTTTTTGAAATTGGGTGAAATTAAATTTTGCATCCGAAATCGACCTGACTATGTCGGGTTTCGGCGAATTTATTTTGCCCAAATTCGGCCTGGAAAGTGCAGTACTCGAGCTCCGAACTTTCATCACCAAATTTACAGCACATTCATCATTTTCTGTAGGCCACACCTTACATTAGATTGAGGTGAAACTTTGTGTGGTTCCTATTTTTGTGCTCTGCTTTGTGAAAAAAATAACAGAAAAAAGAAACAAAAAGAAAAATTTCGGCACCTGGTTTTGCCTGAGAGCAAAGGCACCTGAGTTCTGTGCCTAAAAAAAGAAAAAAAAGAAAAAGAGCACAGTTTTAGGTGACAGAAATTCATTTGTTTTGTGCTTATGCTGCATTAAGTCTCTCAGTGCCTGGCCATCTTTGTTGCTGTCTTTTCCTTACTATTCTGGTCTTGACTCCTTGTTCATCATATCTTAACTCTGATATAGGACACATTTAGACCAGCAACTAGGACCAGTGCTTTGGACATTTATTCAGCATTACTATCTGTTATTGATTTGTGTTCCACTGACATATTTGGCCTGCCAAGCTCCATATATCTACTTCTGGATAGCACCGTTTTGACCCTTGCAATCGTACTCCACGCCGACATGGTTTCATGAACCGACCACCGGTTGTACCACTGCTGTGGTAAGAACACTTGTAAGAGCTTGGTAAGCCACTACATTGAGTTCCCCGCCCTTCATTTGTAGTTGATAGGGATAATCCTTTTGTTTTCCATGTGTTTCCACTAACCATGGCAGGAGACGAAGGAGACGGGACACCGGCCGATTTCAACGAGTGTGTTAGTCGCGCCAGCTACAAGCTGCACTCGACAAACAAAATGCTTCAATCAACGATCTCGCGCGAGAATGGACACCATCATCGCCGCCATTGCCAAGTTGAATACCACGAAGGCATTGAGCGGGTGGAGCGGCGGTTGGTCGACCTCACGGTCGGATGGACACATTGGAGGCACGCCGCCATTGTCAATGATGGCCATCATCCCGATGAAGACGCGTGTATGATGCGGATGGCAACATTGATCGGCGAGCGACACAAGATGCACGACTACGTCGGCGTCTTCAGCAAAACCGACGGGTATGGGAGGTAATAACCAGAACCGTCATGGTAACGACGACCCTTTGCTAAAGTCAAGTTTACCATTCCATCTTTTGCTGGTCTTTACGATGCTGATATATATCTTGATTGGGAGATGACGGTAGAGCAGAAATTTAATTCTCACTTGGTTCTGAACAACATAGAGTTAGACAAGCTACTAGTGAGTTTAAGGACTTTGCTATTATCTGGTGGAATGAACTAAGTAACATGCGCTACAACCTGATACATGGGAGCGGTTAAAAGAAGATATGCGTGTCGCTTTGTTCCTCCACATATAAACTTGATTTGAGAAAAAATTGCAGCGCTTAGAACAAGGTGATCGCCTGCTTCAGGACTATTATGTTGAGCTTCAAAAGGGTATGATGCGTTGTGGGGTTGTTGAGGACACGGATGATAAGATTTGTCGTTTCTACGGGGTTCTGGCGTGAAATTCAGGACATTGTTGATTATAAAGAATTTACTATCACAACCAGGTTGTTCCACTTGCTATGCTTGCAGAAAAGAATTGCGGGGACGCAAGGAATCGGTGAAGGCAAGCACCGGACGACCCTTCTACATGCCGCGACGACTACATCGACGGACTGCCCAAGTCTTCTTGAGTTTCGTTCTCCTCCACCACCTGTGAACAAGATTGCAGCAGCGCCACCGAAGCCACCTTCCACGCCACGCTGCGGATGCTTCAAAAAATTCCTTGCGAGTTCCAGCCAAGAGTTCTTCTTCCGTGACTTCAACGGGCGCTCCTCCGACATTCATGCCACCGCTGCCATGGGCTTGGTCATGTGCGAAGAATTGCCTAGCCAACGGGCATACATTGCTACGAAGATGGAGGTTACATCAGCACCCGGATGTCGAGGAGGCTGATGATGCTGCTGCTGCTGCCTCGAACGACAATGGTGGTGGTGATGACGACTTGGTCCTTGGTGGGCGTCCCACAATGACGCCTTCGGAGCATCATTGTGCAGCGAGTCCTCAGCACACAGGTACAACAACCCGATAAGCTTCAACGCCATAATTTGTTTCAGACTTTCTTCGCAATCAAGAACCGTCGCGCACGTGTCATCATTGATGGAGGAAGTTGCAACAACTTGGTAAGTTCTGATTTGGTCAAGAAGCTTGGCTTGACCACGCGACCGCATCCACATCCATACCATATTCAATGGTTAAATGACTCTGGAAAAGCTAAGGTAACACAAACATGTCGAGTCCATTTTTCCATTGGTGGTTATGTTGATCATGTTGATTGTGATGTGGTTCCTATGCAAGCATGCTCTCTTTTATTGGGTCGACCTTGGGAATTTGATAATGATGCTTTACACCATGGTAGTAGTAACAAATACACTTTTATGCATAAGGAAAGAAAGTTACTTTACGCCTTTGACTCCACTGAGATTATAGAGGCCGATAGGGAGCGAGCTGCTGCTACTAATGATCCAAATAAACATGATAAATCTGAAAAACAGCAAGTACTCCATTTGAACAATTTATTATGCTTGCCACCAAATCAGACCTTGCTGAAATTGATGATGTTAATGATATATGCTATGTTTTTGTGTGCAAAGATGCTTTATTTTCTCTTGATAATATGCCTTGCACTTTGCCTGCTCTGTCACTAACCTTTGCAGGAGTTTAGAGATGTTTTCTTGATGAGCTTCCTCCAGGACTTCCACCCTTCGAGGGATTGAGCACCAGATTGACTTGATTCTGGAGCGAGCTTGCCAAACCGCGCGGCGTCAGGGACCAATCTCAAGAGACTAAGGAGATTCAGCGACAAGTCCAAGACCTTTTGGACCGTGGGTACGTGCGTGAGAGCCTTAGTCCTTGTGTTGTTCCTGTTCTTTTGGTTCCCAAAAAGATGGTTCTTGGCGTATGTGTGTAGATTGTAGAGCCATTAATAACATTACTATAAGGTATCGTCATCCTATTCCTAGGCTAGACGACATGCTTGATGAGTTGTGTGGTGCTATAATTTTCACAAAGATTGACTTATGTAGTGGATACCACCAAATAAGAATGAAACTTGGCGATGAATGGAAAACGCTTTTAAAACTAAGTTCGGCTTGTATGAGTGGTTAGTCATGCCTTTGGTTTAACTAATGCACCTAGCACTTTCATGAGATTAATGAACGAGGTTTTACGTCCTTTCATTGGCAAATTTGTGGTCGTTTACTTTGATGATATCTTGATTTATAGCAAGTCCATGGATGAACATTTGAATCACTTACGTGCTGTTTTTAATGCTTTGAGAGATGCACGTTTGTTTGGTAAACTTGAGAAGTGCACCTTTTGCACGGATCGAGTCTCTTTTCTTGGCTATGTTGTGACTTCACAGGGAATTGAGGTTGATAAAGCCAAGGTGGAAGCGATATGGAGTTGGCCCACGCCCACGACGGTCTCCCAAGTAAGGAGTTTTCTTGGCCTTGCCGGATTTTATCGCCGCTTTGTCAAGGAATTCAACACCATTGCGACACCGTTGATTGAGTTGACAAAGAAGGCCGTCGTGTTCCATTGGGGGCCATCACAAGAGGAGTCCTTTAATCTTTTGAAGGACAAGCTTACACACGCACCATTGCTCCAACTTCCGGATTTTGGTAAGACTTTTGAGCTGGAATGTGATGCTAGCGGAATTGGTATTGGTGGTGTTTTGATGCAAGAAGGCAAACCTGTTGCCTACTTTAGTGAAAAATTGAATGGTCATGCTCTTAATTATTCCACGTATGATAAAGAATTGTATGCTCTTGTTCGTTCTTTAGAGACGTGGCAACACTATTTATGGCCTAAAGAATTTGTCATTCATTCCGATCATGAATCACTTAAGCATATTCGTAGTCAAACCAATTTGAATCGTAGACCTGCTAAGTGGGTTGAATTTATTGAATCTTTTCCTTATGTCATTAAACATAAGAAAGGAAAGGATAATGTGATTGCTGATGCTTTGTCTCGACGCTATACCATGTTGTTCAACTTGATTGTCGCATTTTTGGTCTTGAAACTATTAAAGCACAATATGCTTTTGATGATGATTTTAAGGATGTCTTGTTGCATTGTAAAGAGGGACAAGCATGGAATAAATTCGTGATCAATGATGGATTTTTGTTTAGAGCTAACCGCCTATGCATTCCAGTTGGTTCCGTTCGTCTTTTGTTGTTGCAGGAGGCGCATGGAGGCGGTTTGATGGGACATTTTGGTGCTAAGAAGACGGAGGACATTCTGGCCACACACTTCTTTTGGCCAAAGTTGAGGCGAGATGTTGAGCGGTTTGTGGCTCGCTGCACTACATGTCAAAAAGCTAAGTCTCGCTTGAATCCACATGGGTTATATATGCCTCTTCCTGTTCCTTCTATTCCGTGGGCCGATATTTCTATGGACTTTGTTTTAGGATTGCCCAGGACTAAGAGGGGGAGGGATATTATTTTTGTTGTTGTGGATCGTTTTTCTAAGATGGCTCACTTTATACCATGTCATAAAACCGATGATGCCGTTTATATTGCTGACCTCTTTTTCAAAGAGATAGTTCGTTTGCATGGTATGCCTTCTACTATTGTTTCAGATCGTGATGCCAAGTTCTTGAGTCACTTTTGGCGTACTCTATGGAACAAGTTGGGTACAAAGTTGTTGTTCTCTACAACATGTCACCCACAAACTGATGGCCAAACCGAGGTGGTGAACCGCACATTGTTTACCATGTTGAGAGCTGTTTTGAAGAATAATTTGAAGCTGTGGGAAGAGTGTTTGCCGCATGTTGAGTTCGCATATAATCGAGCGGAACACTCCACCACCAAGGTAAGTCCTTTTCAGGTAGTGTATGGATTCAATCCCCGTGCCCCTATTGATATTTTGCCTTTGCCTACTAGTGAGAGAGTTCATAATGATGCTAAGGAGCGTGCTGATTTTATTGTCAAAATGCATGAGACTACTAAGGCAAACATTGAAAAGATGAATGAAAAATATAGGATTACTGGTAGTAAAGGTAGAAAGGAAGTCAAACTTGAATCGGGTGATTTTGTTTGGTTGCACTTGAGAAAGGACAGATTTCCTGAGTTAAGAAAGTCGAAATTGATGCCTAGAGCTGCTGGTCCTTTTAAGATAGTTGGGAAGATAAATGATAATGCATATAAACTTGAGTTGCCTCCCGAGTTTGGGGTTAGTCCCACCTTTAACATTTCAGATTTGAAGCCATACTTGGGAGAGGAAGATGAGGCCGAGTTGAGGACAACTCCACTTCAAGAGGGGAGGATGATGAGGACATCACTGTCGAGATACACACAACACTCCTCCACTTGACATTCAAGGACCAATCACTAGAGCTCGCGCCGACAATTGAATTTACAGGTGAGCTCGTTCTAAGTACTTCTTTTGTTCATTTGAGAATCGATTGCTACCTAATGATTTAATTATGATTAGGAACCATGGAGAGGACCTAGAAGTACTTGGAGAAGGGCTACGAGGCGCACAAGTCCAGCAAGGGTGGTCGAATCATGATGGAGGTCCAACTCAAGCCGACTTCGAATCCAGTTCGGAGTCCAGGACCAGGCCGCACTAAAACGGACGCCCAGATCGCATCCGGACTCCGTTTTGGACGTTCCACATATGTATGGAAAGCTGAGAAGACTACCTTTCCAATGGAGCTAGTCCCATGTCAAAATTCCTTCTGAGTCAATGGAAATCGTCAAAACAAGTGGGCGTTCAGAATCTGTCAGGGTGCTGCGCCACCGTCTTTGGGCCGTTCGGCTTTGTATCGTGTTGGAGCCCATTAGGGGCGCGTCCAGGGGTTTTGCACGCCCCTAAATCCTTTATATCCAGCCACCACCCCCACCATTAGGGTTGGGTTTTGCTTAGATTAATTCTGTCTTGAACAGTTTCGCCGTTCATCGGTTTGTGAGACCCCAACTTTCGAGTGCTACATCAATACATCCGCAATTCAGTTGTGTTCTTCCTTGTTCTTGCTTGTGTTCTTCGATTCGCAGGCGAGGATTGGCCTTCTTGGCGAGGTCAACCGAGCTGCGCACGGTTGATGACCTGAGGAGACGTGGTGCTGCGATTGCGGGGTTCGGAACGTGTCGTTCGGAAGCCGGATCGATTTGTGTCGTGCCTCCACCAAATCGAACATATCCAGAACCTGTTGGAAGATCGGGACCCCGTTCCCATCAGACAAGGTCGGACTATCTAGGGTTCAGTCTGTGGGAAGGAAGTGGTACGTGCTTGGCATAGTAGACGATTACTCCAGATACTCATAGGTGTATTTTCTTGCATCCAAGAATGAGGCATTTGGCTACTTTCTTGAGCTAGTCCTTCGCATATTAGTAGATCTTCCAGGGGCACTTAAGGTGATTCTAGTGATAATGACACTGAGTTTAAGAACTCCTTGTTTGAGTCCTTTTGTTCTGTGTGAGGAATAGAACATCAATTCTTTTCCTCCACGTGTCCCTTAGCAAAACAGGACTAGTGCGGTAATACACAGAGGGTTCTGATTTGGAAATCTAGTCCCAACACTTGGTCACATAAGCTTTGTTCACCTGACTAGGATTAGTTGGTCTGATTTTTTTGTGGTTGCCAAAGCTAAAACTGGTTAAGGATTTGGTTTGTGCGTGCTATAGATATGGTAAGATGATTACCATTCCTCACCCGCATTTTACTATTGTTATGACTAGTGGTATAGGTCAGCTTCTTCATATTTACAAGGTCAGACTATCTAGGGTTCAGTCTGTGGGTGGGAAGTGGTACGTGCTGGGCATAGTAGACGATTACTCCAGATACTCATAGGTATATTTGCTTGCATCCAAGAATGAGGCATTTGGCTACTTTCTTGAGCTAGTCCTTCGCATATTAGTAGATCTTCCAGGGGCACTTAAGGTGATTCGTAGTGATAATGACACTGAGTTTAAGAACTCCTTGTTTGAGTCCTTTTCTTCTGTGTGAGGAATAGAACATCAATTCTTTTCCTCCACGTGTCCCTTAGCAAAACAGGGTTATACGAAGGAAAAATAGGATATTGGTTGAGATGGCGAGGAGTATGAGGTAATGGGTAGAAGCGATTGCTACTACAGAAAGCCTAATACTAGACGGCCAATCACAAACGGTTTGACAAAACTGTCTGTGACCAACACTAACACAGACGGTTTTAATTTGGACACCGTCTGTGTTGGCGGCGTCACGGAAAACGAGTATCACAGACGGTTCTTACCGATGCACCGTCTGTGATACTTCGGTATCACAGATGGTCTGTATTAAAAACCGTCTGTGATAATCCCGCATTATCACGCATTTATTTTAATTAAAAACTATCTCGCGATAAGTGGTTATCCGCACGGTTTTAATAAAAAACGTCAGGAACACGCATGCTTTTTATTAAAACCGTCGTGATAATGGAAGTAGGCATTTATTGCGCCGCTCGGATCAGATCTGTCTTCATTTCGATCCAGATCTAGCTGGTGCTTTACTCTTTCACTCAGGAGGCAAGTTTGGCGATTTCAGGCCAGTTAATTTGGTGGGAGGAGGCAGATATTGAGCTTTGAAGATTTATACTTTCCTGGTTGCTCTAGATATGGTTAGTAATGAATTTTATTTTTTCTTTGCATGCATTACAATTTAGATCTTAGTAATTGGTGAGTGTTATTAGTTGAAGATGGTTTGCAAAATTGTTGGTTATATATAGCTGTTGTGTTTATAATATGAATTGAGGTAGCAAATTAAGCCTCAATATAATACATGTGGCTGGTATATATATGTAGTAATAATTAGTTAATTTAATTTTTAATACTAAGTTGTTATATATGTACGTAACGTAGGATCGAAGCTGGATGTATGCCACGAGCCGTGTGAGTGAAAAGTACATTAATGGCGTGTCTGTTTTTACAAGAGCTGCCGAGGAGGATATGTTGAATAAGGGGGTAGAATATATATCTTGTCCATGCAATCGATCGCAAGAATTTAAAGATGTTTAAGAACCGAGGGCAAATTGAAGCGCACTTGATTCGGAGGGGTTTCAAAAAGGGTTATACATGTTGGACCAGTCATGGCGAAGTCAATGATCAAATGCCGCCGGATGACATCGCCGGTGAAGTGAATGACATGCCGCCGGATGATGTCGATTGTGGTTCGGATTCGGATAGGTTGCATGATGATAATCTGGATCAGATGCTTCGCGATGTAGAAGAGGATTATGATGAGAGAGAGTATGTTAAATTCCGGGGCTTGATGGAGGACTCAGAGAAACCTTTGTTCACGTGCTGCAAGTACACGAGGTTGTCAGCCGTGCTTGAACTGTTGAAATTGAAGGCAAGCAACGGTTGGTCCGACAAGAGTTTCACGGCGCTGCTAGGTCTTTTAGCAGACAAGCTTCCGGAGGGAAATGAGTTGCCTAAAACCACGTATAAAGCCAAAAAGGTTCTTTGTCCGTTAGGAATGGAAGTAGAAAGAATACATGCATGTCCGAACGACTGTATCCTCTACCGTAAAGAGTATGCAAACATGCATGTATGTCCGGTGTGCAACGCATCCCGATACAAACGTAACAATCAATCAAATGATGGCGAGGGAACAGAGGCGAAGAAAGGACCTCCTGCTAAGGTGGCATGGTATTTTCCTATAATTCCCCGTTTGAAAAGGTTTTTTGCAAATCCAAAGGAGGCAAAACTGCTGCGTTGGCACTCGGAGGAGCGCAAGAAGGATGGAATGCTAAGACACCTTGCTGATTCCGCGTAGTGGAGAAACATCGATAGGAGTTTTGTAGACTTCGGTGCAGAACCAAGGAATATAAGGTTTGGACTGAGTACAGATGGAATAAATCCTTTCAGTAGCATGAGCAGCCGACATAGCACATGGCCCGTGACTCTCTGCATCTATAACTTTCCTCCTTGGTTGTGTAATACCCTGATCGTCGATTCGGCGTAAGTTTTAAAATAATCGCGGAGTCACCGGTTTTTCGGTAAATCGCGGGAAGGAAAAAATAAAAATTATAGAACAGTGTAAAATGAATAAAATAAATTAAAAATTATAATAATAAACTCGGATGGGCTATCGGAGAGTGGGCGACCACCTTGGGCCGGAGGCCCAAGGGTGGCCGCACTCCCCTCTCCTCCCCTAAAACCCTAAGCCACTATCCCCTTTCCCCACAGCCGCCACCTCCTTTCCCACCCTCTTGGGCGCAGCCCCCCTCCCTGGTTGGTGCCCCCACCCCCCCACAAGTGCTGCTGCCATTGGAGCCAAGGAGAGGAAGGAGAAGGAGAAGAAGGAAGGAGAAGGAAGAAGAAGAAGAGGAGGAGGAGGAAAAAACGGGGTGATCCATCATCTAGGTAATTTTTCCTCCTCCCAAACCCTCTGTTCTATGGAATAATTAGGGTTCTTGGCACGGATTTTGAAGGTAGTTAATAGATTAATTGCCCGATTAGAGATTAGCTGATGTCTGCCTGTAGATTGATTCGCGCAGCGTGTCTGTTCGCAAAGTTTTGACCTAGTAAACGAATTTTCCTGCGGACCTTCCCAAAAGGAAAGTTGTAGAGGACTTCCAGACGCATCTCCTGTATTTGTTTCGGAATTTTATGCCTTGTTATCTGGGAGTTACAGGGTCGGGAATACTGCTGTTCGTCAGGTGAGCAGATTGGTACAGACCGACGGTAATCTGGGAATTAGAGGTCGTAAATGATTTTTATGACCATGTCCGTAAATGAGAAAGTTGTAGATAATTTAGAGTTATAGCTGCTGTATAAAATTCAGAATTTTTAGACCCTTTTACTTATGTTGGGACGCATTTGTTTATTGCTGTCCAATCTGCCAGAACAGAGTTCTTCCTCTGTTTTGGGCATTAAATTACACCTAGCTGTGATCAAAATAAAAATAGGTGTTCTACATGAAAAATGTAGGCTTTTAAGTGATGAATCCAGAGAGATATCGTTTTCTGTAAATGGATCAATATTTTTAAAGTTACGAAAATGTTAAGCAGCACTGCTGCAGAGGGTAATTTGCTGAATTGTTGAGCGGAGAGGAGTTTGTGCGGGTTCGGGGTTCTAGCGGCGTTTTTAATTATTAATGTCATGTTTGTATGCTGTAGCTGTGTGCTGAGAGTTGCCTTTTGGACAGGTGGTCTTGTCCCTGAGCGCTCTTGATTTTACTTCGCTTCGTCGGTTTGAGGCAAGTAAACGTAGCGGTGGTTGCTACCGTTTAATTTGTTATTCCTTCCACTTTCAGTTTACATTATTATCATAATTTGATACATTATGCCATGATTGCATGATATCTTAATTGTGGAGATGGTAGCAAGTATTTATCCATTGATATGTTGATAATCTGCTAGTAGACATGCGGAAATCTTGCTTAATGTTATAATGTGGAATATGAAAATAACATGTGGTGGATGTGGATATGTCGTGAGCATGTTGATGCTCCTTTCAGGATGGATTAATGTGATTTGTGATTATCATATCATATCATGTCATATGCATATGTGGATGTCGCCGCACTTAGCCGCGATCGTACCGGTACAGCATCGTATATTGCCGTAATACGATGCACCTCTTATCCCGCGGGAAGCATCGTATATTGCTGTAATACGATGCACCTCAAATCCTGCCCTGGAAAGAGTGATGTGGAGCATAGCATTCATATGCATTGCATTGTGGAAAGATTCATTTGCATACATATGCAATATGTTGTGGTGAAGTTATTTTGTGGAATATTCAACTCATAGTTGTAATGTGGATTATACAACTTCATAGTTGTAATGTGGAATTGGCTCATGTGAGCTATTTGTGGTATGAGGATTATGGTTGTGGACGTGGAATGGGGTTCATCCCTTGTGTACGGTAAGGTTTGTGATTGTGGCATGAGATTCTTTTCTCTTGTATTAATTGTTGATAACAATTGTGGATGTGAGAAATAATAAAGTGTTGAAGTAAAACATACATATGTTTTATTGCTTTTGCTAGTTGTAGTGGTTGAGAATTTAAAGTAGTCAAACAAGATTTTATTTGTTAATGCTTTAACGTCATTGATGGTGATTTGAGGTTGAGGATAATAACATTGTAATTGTGGAAGAATGTTGATGATTAACCTATTGTGGTTTGTGGAAGATTAAATGTTTCATTTGCATTTAATTGTGGATAAAATGACTGCATTCATATGCCAATAAAATCTGAAATTGAAGAGGTATGATTCATGGAAGTTTGTGGTGGTTTAATAATTGTGGACATGAATTGTGGTTATAGTTGTATGGAATTATAAATGATGATGTATAATTGTTTGTAGTTTGAATAGCTCTGTTAAACAGTTTGCTTGCTGAGATTTTTATCTCACCCTTGTTTCCCCCTCCCTACAGTGGACTTTGAGCATGCATGGAAGGGTAGAACGGCACCATACCGATGCACGTGAATCATATTTTTATGCTGTAATAAAGTTGAAAGGATTCTAGACCTTGCATAGCTTTGTTTACATTATCTTAATAATGTTAATTTTGTGAACTATGTTTTAGATTAAAATGTTGGAGGATGTTTTAAATAGTGAATTGCTATCACTATCCTGTTATTCCTTAGTTGTTTATGCTTCCGCTTATACTATCTTGTTTAGTAATTGTTGCGCTTATTTTATCTTGTAAATTGGCTCGTTGTAGAGCATTTTAGTAGCATCCCGGGGTAATGTGGGTCCCGGGTGTTACAGCTTCAGTATCGAGCGGGCGTTAGGTCCGTGATAATGAAACTATTAAATTGACACACTGGTGCACATTAGGATGGGATGGGTCAAGCATTGAATTTATGCTTTTGACATGTTGTATTGGTGATTTACATTATGAGATAATCTTGTATGATTATGATTTGCTCCTATGACTGTTATGAGTGAGAATTGTCAATGATAAGATGTAGAGGTTGTATTTGCTGCCTTGGCATTGCCAGGTTATACCACTGTTTGTAGCATGGGGATTAGCGATGTAGTTACCTCGGGTAACTTAGTTGCTGATGTTGTGAGTGAGTTTATTTAGAAATGTTGATATCTTCCTTGAGTTGATTTTGGCCAATTCTTTGTCTATTGCAGTTAATGAATTTCTCTTGAGTTTGTGGTTCATTGTAGTTGAGGGTTTGCAATTGGTCTCTATCATTCGTTGAAGCAATTATTGTTTCTTTTCGGACTAGTAAGACACTATTGCTGCTTGTGAATATTGTTGATTTGCAAGGTTAGTCCCTTTGTGGAATTTTGTCTTGTTGTGAATCATGACTCATTGGTTCGCTTGGTACTTTTACCAATGAAAGTTTTGTGTTGCAAACTCATTAATATGTTAAAGCCTTGGATCTATGTAATCCGTTTAGATTATTTTGAGTGTTGAAGTTTATTTCCACTCCTTTCTGAAAGAGAGTGTTAAAACCCTTTGTGGTGTTTTGCTATGCTTAAGTGGAAGGTGGTAACCATATAAACTAATTCATTAGGTATGAATTATCAAGTTGAGATGTTAGTATGGTGCATAATTAATTTAACTAGCATCCTCGGAAATATAGTTGATTAATTTGATATCACCTTGTAATAGTTTCTTGAAGAACTGTGATTAAGAACTTGTCTATACATGATTGGAACTCATGGAGTTTTTGAGGAGTGTGCAAAAGAATTAGAATGATTATTACGATTGTTTAAATTTCTATCATGTTGGATAAATTGAATTATTTTTGTTTATAGTAATTAATCTGACCGTTTGGAATGATTAAGTAAGGAGGTGTTGGAATATTGCCTTGGTAATATTAACCTTTAATCTGTCCTTTATTTAGATACTTTATGAGCATGTACAATTGCTAGATTCATCTATCTTTCACCATGCTAAATTGTTGAAATATGTATAAAGAAATAGAGGAAGGTGGATGTATTGATTTGTAGAATCTTGTCTTACAAAGTGGTATTATTGAAGTTTAAAGTTATTTCGTTCTAATTTCGAACGTAAGGTGGGATCTTGAATCTATGCTCATGATTGTTTTATGATTGTAAAACGGAGTTAGGATCATGAATGTTGTTATGATAAAATAATAACAATTATTGCTAGTAATGACTAGAGTACAATCAATTTGTGCTAAATTAGAGTTGAGCATCAATAAGAATTGAATATATGGAATCTAATAAGAGATTCATACTAGCATGTTTGTGAGATTGTCATGTTCTAGTATCATCTTGTTTAAAAGCTTTGATTTAATATGGTGGCTTATGCACTAGGATTTCCTAGATTAAGTAGTCGCAATCTTACTCGATAATAGAAATATGATGAAGTGATTTCTTATGTTTCTTTTGGAAAAGTTTATGAAGGATTTGTGGATATGATGATGCTTGTTAAGAATGTATTATTCTGATGTTAGCATGATGGTTAGTTGTGGTTGTGATGATAATGTTGAATGTTCCTTAAATAAAAGAATTTGATAACTTCCATGATACTACTTAAATCAAAAGTTTTGAGATTTGCGTGCGCAATCTTTTGATCTCATGACTTATGTGGCAGCTGAAATTGTTTGAGCAAAGTGACGTGTTGAGAGCTTTTATTAGTTCTTAAGGGATTAATGTGTTGTGGTCTTTAAATCACTTTTGTTGGAATTGTCAAGGTGATACCGTAATCAAAGAAAGTTGTTCTCTTTGTTAAAAGAAAGAGTGCGGTAAAAGTATTGGAGGTTGAAGTCATGTCATGCAATTTTTTTAGGTGTGTTTGACTTCTTAATTTCGCCGCATAAGAGCTTCTTGAACTCAAATGGCAATATTTTTTTCCGCCGCCTAAGAGTTTCTTGAGCTCAAATGACAATACTGTATTCTTATTGGTTGAGATTTGGTATTTTCTTCTTGAGGGGCATGTGCCTTCAACTGTGATCTTATCTTTTGCTATCCAAGATTGTTGCTATTTCTTTTGGTCTTGCATTTATTGCGGATGGTAGCATCATCCTCTGTGCTGAAATTTACTTCTTTTTGCCTCTTCTAAGAAAGGGGTAATCAATTTGGGTTGCAAAGTCCTTTAAGAGGTGTATGGCATCTAGTTGGTGTGGTCATGTGATTGATTTTGGTGAGAATGTGGGTGTGATATGAATTTCGAGTTGTTATCCTTAAAAGGATTGAGGTGTTTTAGGAATTATCTGTCAAAGTAATTCCATTGGTCGTTGGCTTGGCTAGAATGTATTTTTGTGGAGACAGTGAGAGTCTCTCTGCAAGGGTGTGGATGATGTACTCGGTTTGAGCGCATTGTCGAAGTTTCCAACCTAAGATAAATGAGTTGGTGTGTTGGGTGATGATTTGAAAATCCTTGGTTCGAGGATGTTAAATTTCCAAAGGAATGGATTGGGGAATTATTAATAACTCGAGCGATAATATGCTCTCTTGATTCTTGTTTAAACTGTGTGTTTATGGCAGAGGTCATCTGCAAATTGAGTTGTTATATGTTGTGGTGTATTCTTTTCCAGTTAGGAAAAGAAAATGATTGTTTTGGTCTGTCGAGTGATTTTCACTCTTGGCTCGTCTGATGTGGTTTTTCCAAATGTCTATTTGGAGAGTGTGAATGGTTTTGTTGTGAATCCTTTGTTTTGGATTGTGGTCCTTTGAAGGAAGGTTGTTTGCTAGTATGTTGCTTGAGAATCCTTTATTCCTCTTTTGGTTGGGTTCCTTCAAGTTATTATTCGTGCTTTGAGTAATGTTATGAGTGGAATCTGTGGTTGAATTCTTTAAAAGGGTACAATGTATTATCCCGATTATAATAAATAGAGGAAAATATTTTAGGAAGGAGGATGGTATTAGATAGTGGCTTGATAGTTGTGGCGGAGAATTTTGTGAGAACGGCAGGATCTGTTGGCCGCTCAGAGCCAACAAAAGAGTTGCGGGTGCTTGGCGTTCACCGGCGCGTGTCGTGGACTCATCGGAGTTGGACATGAGGAAGAGAACCACCATGTATGTGGAGGCCCTCTTGGCGAATCAATCCGAGCGGGAGGTGACGTGGGAGCTTGAAGTTCAAATGTAGAAGAAGGACCCGAGTTCTTCAAGGCGGGTGAGAACCCGTAGTAGTGGTTCCCTTGGGATGATCTATCCTTGGGATGCTCTTTCTTGTGGTTGTTCTTTCCTTCATTGCTCTTTTCTTGCTATTCTCTTGATTTGTGGTTTGAGGAGTGATTCGAGGACGAATCCTTTTAGGTGGGGAGAATGTAATACCCTGATCGTCGATTCGGCGTAAGTTTTAAAATAATCGCGGAGTCACCGGTTTTTCGGTAAATCGCGGAAGGAAAAAATAAAAATTATAGAACAGTGTAAAATGAATAAAATAAATTAAAAATTATAATAATAAACTCGGATGGGCTATCGGGAGAGTGGGCCGACCACCTTGGGCCGGAGGCCCAAGGGGTGGCCGCACCTCCCCCTCTCCCTCCCCTAAAACCCTAAGCCACTCTCCCCTTTCCCCACAGCCGCCACCCCTTTCCCACCCTCTTGGGCGCAGCCCCTCCCTGGTTGGTGCCCCACCCCACAAGTGCTGCTGCCATTGGAGCCAAGGAGAGGAAGGAGAAGGAGAAGAAGGAAGGAGATGGAAGAAGAAGAAGAGGAGGAGGAAAAAACGGGGTGATCCATCATCTAGGTAATTTTTCCTCCTCCCAAACCCGCTGTTCTATGGAATAATTAGGGTTCCTGGCACGGATTTTGAAGGTAGTTAATAGATTAATTGCCCGATTAGAGATTAGCTGATGTCTGCCTGTAGATTGATTCGCGCAGCGTGTCTGCTTGCAAAGTTTTGACCTAGTAAACGAATTTTCCTGCGGACCTTCCCAAAAGGAAAGTTGTAGAGGACTTCCAGACGCATCTTCTGTATTTGTTTCGGAATTTTATGCCTTGTTATCTGGGAGTTACAGGGTCGGGAATACTGCTGTTCGTCAGGTGAGCAGATTGGTACAGACTGACGGTAATCTGGGAATTAGAGGTCGTAAATGATTTTTATGACCATGTCCGTAAATGAGAAAGTTGTAGATAATTTAGAGCTATAGCTGCTGTATAAAATTCAGAATTTTTAGACCCTTTTACTTATGTTGGGACGCATTTGTTTATTGCTGTCCAATCTGCCAGAACAGAGTTCTTCCTCTGTTTTGGGCATTAAATTACACCTAGCTGTGATCAAAATAAAAATAGGTGTTCTGCATGAAAAATGTAGGCTTTTAAGCGATGAATCCAGAGAGATATCGTTTGCTGTAAATGGATCAATATTTTTAAAGTTACGAAAATGTTAAGCAGCACTGCTGCAGAGGGTAATTTGCTGAATTGTTGAGCGGAGAGGAGTTTGTGCGGGTTCGGGGTTCTAGCCGCGTTTTTAATTATTAATGTCATATTTGTATGCTGTAGCTGTGTGCTGAGAGTTGCCTTTTGGACAGGTGGTCTTGTCCCTGAGCGCTCTTGATTTTACTTCGCTTCGTCGGTTTGAGGCAAGTAAACGTAGCGGTGGTTGCTACCGTTTAATTTGTTATTCCTTCCACTTTCAGTTTACATTATTATCATAATTTGATACATTATGCCATGATTGCATGATATCTTAATTGTGGAGATGGTAGCAAGTATTTATCCATTGATATGTTGATAATCTGCTAGTAGACATGCGGAAATCTTGCTTAATGTTATAATGTGGAATATGAAAATAACATGTGGTGGATGTGGATATGTCGTGAGCATGTTGATGCTCCTTTCAGGATGGATTAATGTGATTTGTGATTATCATATCATATCATGTCATATGCATATGTGGATGTCGCGCACTTAGCCGCGATCGTGCGGTACAACATCGTATATTGCGTGTCGATGCACCTCTTATCCCGCGGGAAGCATCGTATATTGCTGTAATACGATGCACCTCAAATCCTGCCCTGGAAAGAGTGATGTGGAGCATAGCATTCATATGCATTGCATTGTGGAAAGATTCATTTGCATACATATGCAATATGTTGTGGTGAAGTTATTTTGTGGAATATTCAACTCATAGTTGTAATGTGGATTATACAACTTCATAGTTGTAATGTGGAATTGGCTCATGTGAGCTATTTGTGGTATGAGGATTATGATTGTGGACGTGGAATGGGGTTCATCCCTTGTGTGCAGTAAGGTTTGTGATTGTGGCATGAGATTCTTTTCTCTTGTATTAATTGTTGATAACAATTGTGGATGTGAGAAATAATAAAGTGTTGAAGTAAAACATACATATGTTTTATTGCTTTTGCTAGTTGTAGTGGTTGAGAATTTAAAGTAGTCAAACAAGATTTTATTTGTTAATGCTTTAACGTCATTGATGGTGATTTGAGGTTGAGGATAATAACATTGTAATTGTGGAAGAATGTTGATGATTAACCTATTGTGGTTTGTGGAAGATTAAATGTTTCATTTGCATTTAATTGTGGATAAAATGACTGCATTCATATGCCAATAAAATCTGAAATTGAAGAGGTATGATTCATGGAAGTTTGTGGTGGTTTAATAATTGTGGACATGAATTGTGGTTATAGTTGTATGGAATTATAAATGATGATGTATAATTGTTTGTAGTTTGAATAGCCTGTTAAACAATTTGCTTGCTGAGATTTTTATCTCACCCTTGTTTCCCCCTCCCTACAGGTGGACTTTGAGCATGCATGGGAAGGGTAGAACGGCACCATACTGATGCACGTGAATCATATTTTTATGCTGTAATAAAGTTGAAAGGATTCTAGACCTTGCATAGCTTTGTTTACATTATCTTAATAATGTTAATTTTGTGAACTATGTTTTAGATTAAAATGTTGGAGGATGTTTTAAATAGTGAATTGCTATCACTATCCTGTTATTCCTTAGTTGTTTATGCTTCCGCTTATACTATCTTGTTTAGTAATTGTTGCCAGTTTATTTTATCTTGTAAATTGGCTCGTTGTAGAGCAGTTTTAGTAGCATCCCAGGGTAATGTGGGTCCTGGGGTGTTACAGGTTGTGTATGAAGCGAAAGTATATTTTGCTGTCGATACTTATCCAAGGGCCAAAACAACCTAGGAATGATATTGATGTGTACAGGTATGGGATGCATACAAATGAGAGAACTTCACTCTGCGCTCCTTATTGTTCTGCACCATAAATGATTATCCTGCCCTTGGTAACCTATCAGGTCATAGTACAAAAGGTGCCAAAGCTTGTACTCACTGTTTAGATGGTACCGAGAGTGTGTGGCTGAGACACTCACGCAAAACCGTCTACATGCGTCACCGCCAGTTCCTTCGGAGGGCTCACCCATACCGCAGATGCAGAGAAGAGATTTAAGGGGACACGAGGTTTATGATATGGTTAAGGATTTAGATGTTGTCCTCGGAAAGGGACGTAAATTGAGGGCTCATGAGAAGAACACCTGGAAGAAGAGATCAATATTTTGGGACTTACCTTATTGGGAGTACCTAGATGTTCGACACTGCATCGACGTCATGCACGTAGAAAAGAATGTATGCGATAGCTTGATTGGTCTCTTACTGAATATTCGTGATAAAACAAAGGACGGCGTGAACGCACGGCTTGACTTGGCTGATATGGACATCAGGCCGAGTTAGCACCGACATGCACGATAATGGGCGAATGTACCTTCCCCTGCGTGTTACACTCTGTCCAAGGCTGAGAAAACAAGATCGTGCGCGTGCTTGCATGGTGTCAAAGTTCCGTCTGTTACTCCGCAACGTGAAGAAACTTGTTTCGATGCAAGATTTGAAGTTAAATGGCATGAAGTCTCATGATTGTCATGTGCTGATGACACGATGCTCCCTATTGCAATTAGAAATATTTTGCCGATCAAAGTCCGAGAGACAATCATGAGGCTATGTTATTTCTTTAACACAATTGCTCGAGAAGGTCATCGATCTGAAGGACTAGATGCTCTGCGGGGCGAGGTGGTGATGACTCTATGTCACCTTGAAATGTATTTCCCTCCTTCGTTTTTCGATATCATGGTCCATCTCATTGTTCACGTTGTGTGGGAGATAAAAATGTGCGGGCCCATATTCCTACGTAGCATGTACCCATTTGAGAGGTTCATGGGAATTCTCAAGTCCTACGTACGGAATCGTTCTCGGCCGGAGGGTAGCATCGACGAAGGTTATGCAAGCGAAGAGGTCATTGAGTTTTGTGTCGATTATATGGCTCAGATTCAACCAATAGGTGTGCCTCAATCTCGTCATGAGGGGAGGCTGAAAGGTCTCGGAACTATCGGAAGGAAAGCAATCACTCCAGATATGGACACGTATACTCAAGCCCATTTCACGGTGTTGCAACACATGATTGAAGTGGCACCTTATGTCGACCAGCACAAGGATGTGCTTCGGCAACAGAATCCGGAGCGGCCAAATGTTTGGATCATGAGGCAACACAATAGTCGGTTTAACCAATGGTTGAAGGAGCAAATCACTAGGAGCTCGCCAAGTGAGACACTGACATGGTTGGCAAAAGGGCCGACATTTACAGTTGTGACATGGCAAGGATATGACATAAATGGGTACACATTCTATACGCAGTCTCAGGATGTCAAGAGCACTAACTAGAACAGCGGTGTCCGCATAGATGCGTTCAATACTGATGGGTCGAGAAACTTGTACTATGGCTTCATAGAAGAGATTTGGGAGCTCGACTATGTGGTTTTCAAGATCCCCTTATTTATTTGCCGTTGGGTGCATCTCCCACAGTGAAGGTTGACAAATGCACGGTGTCACTACCGTGGACCTCCAATGTGTCGGGTACAAAGATGAACCATTTGTACTCGCCAATCAAGTTGTTCAAGTTTTCTATGTAACCGACCCGGCAAATAAAAAACGCCATGTAGTTCTTCATGGAAAAAGGAGAATTGTCGGAGTAGAGAATGTAGTGGAGGAGGAAGAATACAATCAATTTGACGAGTTACCTCCTTTTGAAAATGGCATAAGGGTCGACGACGAACAACGTGACAAAACTTGTTACGTACGCATTGATCATGATGAAGGGCTAATTGTTAAAGGAAATAAGCAAGTACAATGAGAATGTGCGACATATATGTGGGCATTTGCATATATGTATATAACAATGCATTTGTGTGATGTATATGTGAATTGTCATTTATGTATACAACAATGCATGTGTATGATGTATATGTGAATTGGCATTTATGTATAGAACAATACTGCAGTGTGATGTATTTGTGAATTTGCATTTATGTATATGTGAAAATGTGTGATGTAGTCAATTTTGAGATTGAGAAAATGTGTAAATGAGAAAATGTGTGATGTAGTCAATTTTGAGATTGAGAAAATGTGTAAATAAATGCAGCTGGTAGGTGGTTGATCATGAATGCAGCTGGTTGGCGGTTGATCATGAATGACTACAGTCGGGCAAAGGCTTATCACAGACGGTTCTACACTTAGAACCGTCTGTGATAAGCCTACTATCTCAGATGGTTCTAAACATAGAACCGTCTGTGATAGTAGGCTTATCTTAGACGATTCTAAACTTAGAACCGTCTGTGATATTGATATCACAGACGGTTCTAAGTGTAGAACCGTCTGTAATAATCCCCTATATATACCCTCTGGCTAGGGTTTTCCGTGTATTCTGCAGTTATTCTATATCTAAATCCCGATCTGCCTCCCCGAGCCCTCGCCACCGCCTCCCTCGAGCCGTCGTCGCCGCCTCCCTCGAGCCCTCCCCGGCCGCTTCCCTTAAGCCATCGCCGCCGCCTCCCTCGAGCCCTCGTCGGCCGCCTCCCTGAGCCCTCGCCGCCGCCTCCCCGAGCCGTCGCCTCCCCGAGCCCTCGCCGGCCGCCTCCCCGAGCCCGTCGTCGCCGCCGCCTCCCCTAGCCCCTGTTCTTCTGTGATTTTTGTATGCAATCTGTGTGGGCTGTGCAAGTTTGTTAATCTTCTTTACATTACCTGGCACTGGGAAACATATATTGCTTATGGGATATTTGGTTGCTCGATGATAACAAATATCATATACTGAGATTGGTTCAATCGGTCATTGAGCTCTAATAGCTGTCATTGTTGTCTTATGACTCTGGAAGGCAGTCTCTAGACTTTGATATATATGCTTGTGACTGAGTCTTGTTGTCTTGTGACTCTGGAAACATAGATTGCTTATGGGATATTTGGTTGCTCGATGATAACAAATATCATATACTGAGATTGGTTCAATCGGTCATTGAGCTCTAATAGCTGTCATTGTTGTCTTGTGACTCTGGAAGGCAGTCTCTAGACTTTGATATATATGCTTGTGACTGAGTCTTGTTGTCTTGTGACTCTGGAAACATAGATTGCTTATGGGATATAGCTGTCATTCAATCGGTTCATGCTGTTTCAGATATTAGCATATTCATATGTTGATCTGTTGGGAATTTTGTTAAGTTGAAACATAAATTATTGAGCAAAGTTAATTTGGTTGGTCTTGCTTTTTTGAATACTGCAACCTGAATACATGCATGCTGAATATACTTTAATCTTGAGATTGTAGAGTTTGTATCTAGAGCTCAAAAGACCGAGTTTATTATTTGGCTTAACCAATCAAGGAAGAGTATATGATTTAGTAGCGGGACAACCAAGATTAATCTTGTGCAACCCTACAATTTGAGAGCACAAATTAATCAATTAAAACTTGAGCTTGTTGCTAGTCTTAATTGATACATGCTTTTTACATTGTCATACATATTCATGTTTAGAATGTTATTGATTCTATTATTGATGCTTGTTGCTTCATATTGCTACCATTATATATGTATATATGTAGGTATATATATGTATATGTATGTATGTATATACACATATATATATGTATTGTAATCGCCTATATTGAGCGAAATAGATAGATATTGCACTTTCTTATCTTATGGTATGACACTTTCTAACCTTATTTTAATAGACCCACAAATTGAGCAAAATGTCATCCGCGCATTCTTCAACACCATCGCCGGAGGCGTCCACTTCAAAATCAAGACGCCAAGGAAGAGGGCTATCGAAGAAGCCTAAGGGCTGATTTACCATCACACAGGTCGATGTATCTGGGGTCCCTCTCCTTCCTCGCAAGCGATGGCGCATGGAAGAGCATGATCGAATCGTTGCGAGCGAATTGAGATCACATTCAATTCGTGGAAGGACATGCCTGCGACTCGGAAAAGAGAGCTGCTGACAGAAATTTTGGCATCGTTCGAGATCCCAGAAGAACACCAAGACGCCGTGCAACGACAAGCCTTGCTAGGGGCGTGCAAAGCATGGAAGAACTTCAAGAGAAAGCTTGTTAAGGACTACGTGGAGAAAGACGAAACGCCCTTTCATAAATACCCATTCCTGGAACCACAATGGGAAGAGTTCAAGGCTTCGAAGACGACTGAAGATTTCAAAAGTACAAGTGCGGCGCACAAGGCCCTCCAGGCAAAAAACACACACCCCCACAGACTTGGCACAGCTGGGTATGCGGGTAAAATCCCGCAGTGGAGGAGCGAGGACGACCAGGCAGCCCTGCAGGACATCGCCCCGCCATTTGCCAATATCCCGGATGAGCGCGCTCGAAATTGGATTAGAGCAAGGTCATCCACAACGACATCGGGGGACGTCTCCTTTCGAAACCCTACAGACCAGCAAGTGTCCCAAAGACGATAAGATATCGATCGAACTCGTAGCTTGTAATTACTCCACAACCGTGCGAAGTGCAATGACATGTCGTGCTCTTGCGGGAAGACCTGAGTTTTGAAACTACCCTGGGATCATTCCAGAGAACAAGGGAGAATGATATGCTCTCCGCGGCCCTGGGAAACAAGGAGCACCCGGGCTGTACGAGAGGCCTTGGCCTTTACGTTCCTTGGAAACATGGTTTCCAAGATGACTCCGACATGTATCGGCGCGGAAGAGAAACAAAGCCGGCGTGGCGCACGGCTACGAAGAGATCAAGGCATCTCTTAGAGAGGAGCTAATGAGTGAGCTGGCTCATGTAGTTAGAGATGAGGTGCGGAAACATCTGAGAAAGTCAGCGAGCGCGCCACCGCTCTTGTGCTAGCTAGCCCGCACAACCGTCCGAGTAGTTGCACGTCCAATTCGACGCAAACCGATGCCAGATTTTCTGTGGACGACATCCTGGTAATAATTATTATCTCTCGAATGCTTGCTCCATTGATAGGCCTATTCGACTAGCTAATTCTGTATCGTTATGTAGGAGCCTACAAAGTGCAGGCTCCAAGTGAGATATGCCTCCGTTCCCTTGCACGCTGCTTGGGCGGCATATTAAATGCAGTATCGGGGCCATGCTGCACGGTCAAGCTTTAGCGCCAGGCTTCGCAAAGGTTAATGTGGATGGTGTGCATGTAAATTTTGAGGTCGTCCCGCTACCGAAGCCCCCCAACGACGAGATCGTGACTCTAGGGCAGGCCATTGGAACATTCATCCAGTGGCCCAAAAGCGACATCTCCCTGGAGGCTTCTTCACCGGTGGCAGGACCACAAGGGCAGTGCGAACCAAAGCAACATGCACTGGTGCCATCTCCACAAGGGCAATGCGAAGCAGAGCTACCTGCACCGGTGCTATTTTCGCCAAAGCAACTTGCACCGGATGTACCATTACAGTCGACTACCATAAAGTCGACCTACAGTCAAGGCAGTGGCCAGGGCAAATCAAAGACGAAGGATGATGACGATATCCCGTACCTACCATTGGCCCGCAAATTCGTGCTAGACGAGCCGATGATATTCCCAGAAGAGCAGCTCTTAACCCTAGGACTTGGTTGCCAAAGATTCCATGCTTGGTATATGGAACAGTCCAATAGGCTAGAGGCAGAACGGCGCTCAGGTATCACTGTCAAATTCAAGCCAGACCATTTCGTGCACGAAGCTCAGAAATGTGTCTTCGCGGTGACCTTTGACGATATATTTGGTCTTTTCACGCTCAATGCTCTCGACGCCTCACTCATTCAATGTTGGACGCTGTAAGTCTGTACAATCACAGTCTCTGTTTACGTAATACCGATATATGTCACAATTTGTTGCTTTTCTGTGTATATATATAGATTCATGCTGACCGAAGCTAGATCATCGAAATCACCAATTGGTTTCCTGGACCCACGCTTGGTCGCCATTGATACCATCAACGAGGATGCATCCTTCGTCGAGAACTATATTACAAAAGCACTGCTGGCTCACCGCGATAAGGAATTTGTTCTTATGCCATATAATGAGCACTTCCATTGGATTTTACTGTAATTATACCAAAATGGAACAAGGCTATATACCTTGATTCTCTAAGTAAGAACAAATCCAAGTACACAGCTATCGCCCAAATACTCGATAGATAAGTACATTGTACATTGTACTCTTTCTTTCCTTCCGAATGATTAATCTAACTTTTTCGAATAACGAAGGTCATTCGTCACATACGTTCAACAAACACGTGGCTCAACGACAGGGGCCAAGCCCTTGAAACATGCTCGCAATTTTTGGGTATTCGCTAGCTACACATTAATTAATCATATACAACACTTAGTAGTAATGACTCTTGATTTAACACATTCTATTTTTTGTAGTGCCACCCGCAGCAGCTGGGCAACACGTGTGGATACTACGTGTGCCACCATATGAGACTACTCCTCGATTCCACCAAGATCACCAATTCTAAGGTTTGTCAATCTTCCCACATTTATTTCATACATGTCAGGTTTTATATGTACGCGCGTTGATATTCCTTTCAACAGGATGCGCCCATCTCTACATCTGCATTGAAACAGCCGGACTTTGCAAAAATTTGAGGAGAGTTCGTTTGGTTTTTGTGGACTAAAGTCATAAGATCAGATGGAGAGTTCCATTACGCAGAATGATTTTTTATTGCTCTTATCACTCTGTAATTGTGAATTTGTTAATGGATATTTTATTTCATTTCAATTAATTCATTTGCGAAATGGATGCCTTATGTCTGTGAATGAAATGTGATGTGAATTGGATGTTTTATGTTTGTCAAATGAATTGAGATGTGAATTGTATGTATACATATACTTGTTTATCTGCTTGTTTCAAAGGGCATGGCTAGCATTTCCTGAGGTTAGCCAATAAACAGAAATAGATTTAGGGGTAGAAAAGAACATCACAGACGGTTTTAGTTAAAAACCGTATGTGATATATCAATATCACAGACGGTTTTCAGTTAAAAACCGTTTGTGATATTGATATATCATAGACGGTTGTCGAACCGTCTGTGATAACCTTCGATTATCACTGACCCATAAATTCAAACGGTTCAGAAAATCGTCTGTGATGACGTTTTTGAACCGTCTGTGATGTCCTTTTCTGTAGTACTGCTAGTCATGTATCAAATCGAGTTGATTTAGTTGTGTTCTTGCATTTTCTTTTTCTCTTCTTTAGCAAGCTTTGTGCCAAGGATGTATAAGAGATGGTGTAGCCTCTCGGAGCTCATTTCCCATCCATCTAGGCACATTTGAAACAAGGTCTTGAAGTTTGCTCTGTTTTGGATTGAGAAGGGTGCAAATTAGGGTTTCTCATTTCAAGGGATTTTTGGTTTAGTTTTTGCTATGATTTAGAGTGCTAGGACATGTGGAAATCATCCTTAGTCATGTTGACTTGAATCCCCTCACGTGCTACTTTTAATCTTGTTTTTTTTTTGGTTCTTGCCCAGTTTTGGTTTCTCTCGTCTCAATTTCAGAAAGTTCTTGGTAGATCCATTCATATCTTAGATTCATTAATATTTAATCTTGCCTTAGTCCATGCTGCATGCATTTTGGAAGCTTGATTTAAGAGTTGTGGAATTTCTTATGTATGATTTGTATTCTCTTTTTCTAGGTGGACTTATTTCATCTTGATGGACCATTCTCCTACCTAGGTGGACCAATTTGCAACCTTCTTGGACAGTCGTCCTATGAGAGGTGGACCATTTATCCATCTTGGAGTTGTGAGTGTCTGCGACAAGTTTTGCTTGGTTTTTTTTTACCTTTTTATAACTTTTGAAGTGAAAGAATTTTGTAACAGTGGAGGGTAAAAATTAGAGACTCCCATTTACACTCTCTGGTAGATCGTACAGACTTCTAGCATCGGTTTGCGCATGCACTTCACTCGGAGGAACTAGTCTTAAAAACATCGCAGTTGAGGCTCCAAAATCATTTCTCCTTTCGTTGTTTTGGAGGTTCGAAGGTAGCTCGTTAGCCTGCACATCGATGTCTAGCTAGATTGGTATGTTACTACGTACGTAGATGGATAAAGGAAATACACTTTCCAATTGAAGTGACGACTCCAAGCACTAAGAGTCGGTGACAATAGATGCTTATGTTGGGGAAGCGACAAGGCAAAATTCATCTGAGCATCAAAATCAACGAAAAGATTAATTATAACAAAAAGTAGGATAAAAAGAAATGAGATAAGTTAAATGTTGTCTGCTCAGATGGCAGTATATAGACTTAGAGTTTTACCTTACAGATTTTATTATAAGACTCATTTATTTGATTTTGAAAATGTTTCTGTTGTGGCTACAGACCAAACAGAGAAAGATGGTAGTGGAGAGTCGGGAGTAAGTGATGGTGATGACCTGGGTCCCCCCATGGCCTGTATTCATATATATATACACATGGGGAGTGCTTTTACAATTATACCCTTACATCTGAGTATCCCCTCAGGGGCACTTATGTCATTACACATGGCCTATTCTGGGCCTTACAACCTTCTATCAGACCTGCTAGGTTTAGGTGGGGGCCGCCCCTACAACGGGAGCCTCTCATGGTAAAGGGCTTCACAGGGGCGAAGCCATGTTGCCGAGTCCTTTGGCCCCCTCCGTCCCTGCGGCCTGTGAACGTTTCTGAAATTGTTCGGGGATCGAGGTCGTAGCCGAACCCGACCCCTGGATTGGTGGTTGAGGTAGATGCGCGAGCGCTGCGTACCGAGCTGGCGCCTGGTCGAAGTGGGCACGCGTGCGCGCGCTCCATCCTGCTGCTGTGTTGGGGTCGGAGTTGCCCGGGCCGAATCGGAGGCGTTGCTCCGGCATAGGTAGGCGTGGAGGGTCCCTGAGTCGTCGCACATGCGTCGAGTGATAGCGGACGCGCTGCGACGCTCCTTCTGCTGGCCGCCCACATGGCGAAGTGTGCTTGGCGCGGTGCAGGTCTTGAGGCGCCGTGGTTGTTTTAATGTGCCGACGGACTTCCGGTGGTTAAACTCCCGCCGGTTGTACTCCCGCCGGTTGGACTTCCGCCGGTTCGACTTCCGCCTGTTGGCTCCCCCGCTGGTGGGGTATAAATACACGGCGCTGGTGCGGCGTTGCTCCTGCATCGTGCCCTTGGATAGGAGCTGTTCCCCTAAAACGGGCCCCTTCCGTGCATCGACATTCCCTAGCGACGCTGAGCGGCTTGGGGGATGTTGATGTACAGATGGAGGTCCATTTTTCTTGGGAGCTTGGTTAGCGTTTGTTAGCCAGCCGCACTCCCCACCCTTGCTCTGTGTTTATGCATACGGCGGCAAGGTTTGCCCTGTTTTCCTAAACAGACCTACCTTCAGTCGGGGTTCCTGATGGAGCCCGTCATGCCCTGAAGGTGGCCTGTTAAGGAAAACAAGCCAAACTTTGCGCGACGTGATCTTTGCTTTTGCCATGTGAGGGAGGCGCCACGGCGAGATTGTCTTGTGGTCCGCTCCTCGGCCAAGATCGGGGCGAATCCACGGCTGCGGCCAGGTTGGTGCGGCGATCGAGAAGACGGCTACCGATGTGCGCGTCGTGCTCCCGCGTGAGGATGGCAAGGTTTGACCGCCGGGGTTGCCTGGCCCGCGGCAGCTTGCCGCTACACCTCGGCGCCGGGCCGGGGCCGGTGGCATCGTTTCGCAGCTTAAGGTGGCGATTCGCCCGCATTAGGCTGCGAAGGCCGACGCAGTGGAGCTGGCGCCAAGTTGAAGTCAAACGGGTGGCAGCGGAGTTGACGCCTAGCCGAAGTAGACGTGCGCGCTCGTCCCTGCCCCGAATGGGTGGCAGCGGAGAGCTGGCGCCTAGCCAAAGTAGACGCGCGATCGAAGTAGACGCGCGCGTCGCTCCGTCCCCTACCCTTCGAGCGGGTGGCGGCGGGCCGGCGCCTGGCCGGGTAGACGCGCGCGCTCCGTCCCCTACCCTTGAGCGGGTGGCAGCGGAGAGTTGGCGCCTGGCGAAAGACGCGCGCCGGCGAAGTAGGCGCGCGCTCCGTCCCCTACCCTTCGAACGGGTGGCGGTGGAGAGCCGGCGCCTGGCGAAGTAGTCGCGAGACGGTAGACGCCGCGCGCACTCCGTTTCTACCCTTCGAGCGGGTGGCGGCGGAGAGCGGCGCCAGCCGGCGTAGACGCGCGCTCCATCCCCTACCCTTCAAGCGGGTGGCGCGGAGAGCGGCGCCTAGCCAAAGTAGACGCGCGCCGTCCCCTACCCTTCGAACAGGTGGCAGCGAAGCTAGCGCCTAGCCGAAGTAGATGCGCAGCTGAAGTAGACGCGCGCGCGCTCCGTCCACTACCCTTCGAACGGGTGCAGCGGAGAGCTGGCGCCTAGCCGAAGTAGTCGCGCGCGCGCTCCGTTCCCTACCCTTCAAACGGGTGGCAGCGGAGAGCTGGCGCCTAGCCAAAGTAGACGCGCGCGCGCACCGTCCCCTACCCTTCGAACGGGTGGCAGCGGAGCTGGCGCGCAGCCGAAGTAGACGCGCGCGTGCTCCGTCCCCTACCCTTCGAACGAGTGGCAGCGGAGAGCTGGCGCCTAGCTGAAGTAGACGCGCAGACGAAGTAGATGTGCGCGCGCTCCGTCCCCTACCCTTCCAACGGGTGGCAGCGGAGAGCTGGCGCCTAGCCGAAGTAGACGTGCAGCCGAATTAGACGCGCGCGCTCCATCCCCTACCCTTCAAGCGGGTGGCAGCGAGAGGCGGCGCCTGGCGGCGTAGAGCGCGCGCCCGTCCCCTACCCTTCGAGCGGGTGGCGGCGGGCTGGCGCCTGGCGATGTAGAGCGCCGCGGCCGAAGTAGGCGCGCGCTCCATCCCCTACCCTTCGAGCGGGTGGCAGCGGAGAGCGGGCGCTAGCCGGCGAGACGCGCAGACGAAGTAGACGCGCGCGCGCTCCGTCCCCTACCCTTCCAATAGGTGGCAGCGGAGAGCTGGCGCCTAGCCGAAGTAGACGAGCGCGCGCTTCGCCCCCTACCCTTCGAATGGGTGGTAGTGGAGCTGGCGCCTAGCCGATGTAGAGGCGCAGCCCAAGTAGACGCGCGCGCGTGCTCCGTCCCATACCCTTCGAACGGGTGGCAGCGAAGAGCTGGCGCCTAGCCGAAGTAGACGCGCGCGCGCTCCATCCCCTACCCTTCAAACGGGTGGCAACGGAGAGCTGGCGCCTAGCCGAAGTAGACGCGCAGCCAAAGTAGATGCGCGCGCTCCATCCCCTACCCTTCGAACGGGTGGCAGCGGAGCTGGCGCCTAGCCGAAGTAGATGCGCGCGCGCTCCATCCCGTACCCTTCGAACGGGTGGCGGCGGAGAGCTGGCGCCTAGCCGAAGTAGACGCGCGCGCGCTCCGTCCCCTACCCTTCGAACGGGTGGCAGCGGAGAGCTGGCGCCTAGCCGAAGTAGACGCGCAGCCGAAGTAGACGCGCGCGCTCCGTTCCCTACCCTTCGAACGGGTGGCAGCGGAGCTGGCGCCTAGCCGATGTAGACGCGCAGCCCAAGTAGACGCGCGCGCTCCGTCCCCTACCCTTCCAACGGGTGGCAGCGGAGAGCGGCGCCTGGCGGCAGTGAGCGCGCGCTCCATCCCTGCTCTTGAATGGGTGGCGGCGGCGCGCCTAGCCAAAGTGAGACGCGCGCGCTCGTCCCCTACCCTTCGAATGGGTGGCAACGGAGAGCTGGCGCCTGGCCGGTAGGCGCGAGGCGAAGTAGGCGCGCTCCGTCCCCTACCCTTCGAACGGGTGGCAGCGGAGCTGGCGCCTAGCTAATGTAGACGCACAACCCAAGTAGACGCGCGCGCGCTCCATCCCCTACCCTTGAGCGGGTGGCGCGGAGATCGGCGCCTGGCGAAGTAGACTCGCGGCGCTCCGTCCCCTACCCTTCAAGCGGGTGGCGCGGGAGCGGCGCCTAGCAGGCAGACGCTGCGCGCTGCCCCCTACCCTTCGAGCGGGTGGCGGTGGAGAGGCGGCGCCTAGCCAAAGTAGGCGCGCGGCTGAAGTAGGCGCGCGTGCGCTCCGTCCCCTACCCTCAGCGGGTGGCAGCGGAGCCGGCGCCTGCCGCCGATGACGCGCGCGCTCCGTCCCCTACCCTTTGAGCGGGTGGCGGCGGGCGGCACCTGGCAGGGCAGACACGCGGCCGAAGTAGGCGCGCGCGCTCCGTCCTCTACCCTTGAGCGGGTGGCAGCGGAGAGCGGCGCCTAGCCGGTAGACGCGCGACGAAGTAGGCGCGCGCGCTCCCGCCCCTACCCTTGAGCGGGTGGCGCGGAGGCGCGCCTGGCCGGCGGCGACGCCGCGCGCTCCGTCCCTACCCTTCAAGCGGGTGGCGCGAGGCGGCGCCTTGCCAAAGTAGACGCGCGCGCTCCATCTCCTACCCTTGAGCGGGTGGCGGTGGAAGGCCGGCGCCTAGCCGGTAGATGCGCAGCCGAAGTAGACGCGCGCGCTCCGTCTCCTACCCTTCGAACGGGTGGCAGCGGAGAGCTGGCGCCTAGCCGAAGTAGACGTGCAGACGAAGTAGACGCGCGCGCGCTTCGTGAAGCCGAGGTCGGGATTGGAGCCTACCACAGCGGAGGCTCAGTGGCGGTTCTGGGTTGTAACTTCGCATCGCGGTCACCGCCACGCGTGCGGTGATTGCGATCTCCCGATGCGGCAATGCGCTGTAAAAGTTCCTGTAATTGTGCCGGCCCCCGGTTTGCCAGAGCTAGGCTGTCGTACCGCGCAACTCACCCTTGGCTATGGAGAGTGCACATGCGAACGTGCGTCTTTGTTTATACTCATGCCCGTGTCTTTTGACGGAGAGTGCACACGCGAACGTGCGTCTTTGGTTTATACTCATACCGTACCCACAGCTCACGGAGAGTGCACTGCGAGCGTCGTCTTTGGTTTATACTCATACCCGTACCCACGGCTCACGGAGAGTGCACACGTGACGTCGCGCTTTGGTTTATACTCATACCCGTACCCACAGCTCACGAGAGTGCACACGCGAACGTGCACCTTTGGTTTATACTCATACCCGTACCCCTGGCTACGGAGAGTGCACACGCGAACGTGTGTCTTTCGTTTATACTCATACCCGTACCCCTGGCTACGGAGAGTGCACACGCGGACGTGCGTCTTTGGTTTATACTCATACCCGTACCCCTGGCTACGGAGAGTGCGCACGCGAACATGCGTCTTTGTTTATACTCAAGAGCACGCGCGTGGGCGAAGCCCCCGCGCGGTCTTGCCGCGTACTTTTGCCCAGTGATAATAGATTGGCGACAAACGGAACTTTATTACCTTCCCGCTTGCGCGGGTGAGCGATTACATATGGCGGGGGTATAACCGTCTGTGTTCGGCGCAGTCAAAGTCTCTAGTGATTGCGCTGCCTGCCGGGCTAGCCGAGCCGCCCCCGGATGACGTTGCTGGTCCCCGCACCGGGGGGGGGGCGATCCTAAGTATGCCGCTGTTCATCGCGCCGGGGACATCTGGTGCCGTGCTCAATGCGCCGGGCCATGTCTTGGTTGCCACGAACGGTGATGATGGCTCGTGGTCCCGGGAGCTTCATGCATAAATAGCTGTGATGCGGTACTGCCCCGAAGGAGTTAAGGATCGGACGCACCAATATAGCATTGTAAGGGTATGGGAGATCGACGACGTCAAATGTAGCGTCTTCGACCCTTGCATTGTCTCCCTGGCCGAAGGAGACCTGCAGGCATATTTGGCCAAGCGCCCGTAGGGGTTGTCCTCCGAATCCCTGCAGCGGGACTCCTGATGGGCCGAGGCGGCTTCGGGGGATACCCATCTGGTCGAAGGCTGCCGCAAACAGGATGTTCGCGGAGCTATCACCGTCAACTAGGGCGCGTCCGACATCGTATCCCGCTATGACGACCCGGACGACCAGGGGGTCGTGATGAGGGAGCTCCACGCCTTGGGCGTCGGCGGGTGTGAACGTGACTTCGTGTTGTGCCCAGTCCGGCGGTGCCTACGCTGGGTATGCCGCCACGTGGTGTAGCCTCCGTACGTAGGCCTTCCGCTGTCGTGCCGAGGCGAACTCCAGCGAGGAGCCTCCGGAGATGACATTGATAACCCTGCGGTGGGCGGCCTCCGGAGCCTGTAGCTGCAGGAGGCCCCCCTGAGGCTGCTGCACATGGGCCTGAATTCGCAGAGTGCCCTCGTAGGGCTGCGTCCCTTGTGCCTGAATGTGCACGGGGGCTTCGTATGGGTGATGCACGTGGGCTACTACGGGCGGGCGTGCCTCCTGGTTCCTGTCTCTGGTAACGCTTTCGCGGAGCGCCGCGATGGAGGTGCACGTGCGCGTGTCGTGGTTGCCGCGACCATGGACTGCGCACCACAGCCCCTGGTGTTGGTCGTCATAATCTCCACGGCCTTTATCGTCGCGGCCCTGGCCACGGCCGCGTCCCCGGCCTCGACGCCCCCGACCGCCCCGACCCGTGGGGGTGGTTTCTTCGGAGCCACCTTCAATGTCGAAGACCTGCCGGCCTCGCCGCAACTTCTGCTGGCCGCGCCAGAGCCTATCGGACGTCTCCCTGTGCGGGGCATCCTTGTGTTCAGGCGCGTCCTTTGGTGACTCCTGCTTGCGCTTGCCCTTCGCAGAACCGTCCCTCGGCGGGTCTTCGGCCTTCGCCGAGCCATCGGCCTGGTTGGTGTCGGGATCGTCACCTTGTCTTCGTCGTGCGTCCTCTTCCACCCTGGCGTATTCCTCCATTTTGTCAAAGAGTTTTGTCACCGTCTTGATCGGCTTCCTTGCGTTGTATTCGGCCATGGGGCCCGGGCGGAGGCCCTGTATGGCTGCATTGACAACGGTGGTTTCATTGACATCCTTGACTTGGCATCGTATCTTTGCGAAGCGCTTGAAGTAGTCTCGGAGCTTCTCCGAAGGTTTCTGCTTCACAGCAAAGAGCTGGTCTGCATCGACTCGCTCAACATAGTTTCCTTGAAAGTTGTTGTGAAGGCGGTTGCGAAGCTGCCCCCACGCGTAGATGGAGTTTGGCTCTATGGTAAAAACCGAGAAAGTGCCACTCCTTGCAACGCGAGGAGAGCCCTTCGCCTTTGTGGTGTCATCTCCACCGCGACCCGATCGCGGTTTCGCACACGCCGCACGAACTCGCGGGGTCCGTGTCGCCTTTGTACGACTCGATGACGCTGGGGAACTTGAAGTCTTCGGGCCATGCCGCCTCGCAGTCCCGCTGGCGAGACTCGGATCGGCAGCGCCGCAACGGCACGCGGCTGGACGTGGGGGCGTCTCGGCTGTCCGCCCTTTCCGGCGTGGGCTCTGGCGCGACCCCTAGCGCGGCCTGCTGGCTCCGCGCCTCTTGTATGTCGCGGACAGCCCCACGAAGATCCCCTAGCTCCTGCTGGAACGCTTTGAGGGCCGCCAGCAGGGCGCTTTCCACCGCCTGCGTGGGCGGGGCCACCGGCGCGCCCAGCGGACGGGTTGGCATAGGTACGATCGTCTCGCGAGCTCCCGAGCTGCCGGTGAGCGTCGCGGCCAAGGCGGCGAGGTTGGTTGTCGGAGCGCCGGTGACGGGGTTGCCGTCACGGCGCCGGTGGCGGGGTTGATCGTCGCGGTGCCGGTGGGGGGTCGGTCGTCGCAGCGCCGGTGACGGGGTTGACCGTCGCGTGTTGGAAATATGCCCTAGAGGCAATCATAGAGATGATGATATTTCGTTGTATCCATGATTTAATAAATGTTCCTTGAATATTGCCTTTGTGTTGATTAACAAGTATGTGACTTGTTTGTGAAACTCTTTACTTATATGGTTATTCTAAAGTTGTCCCTAGTCGGAGTTCATGTGAGGACACACGTGAATAATGGATTAGCGCATGTATCGGTTGATGACCATGTTTCACAGGTCATAGACATGGAGATGTCAAACCAATAATGTGGACACATGTTTAGAACATGGGGTTGGACCGACCCAACATGAGACATAACAATTATACTTATGGTTCTCTCTCTACACAATGTATGCGCCTTGTCCTTAGACACGAGATTGTCGCATGTACTTGAGATGTGAATCGACCTACTTAGGGGCTATCAAACGCTACTCAAGAATGGGTAGTTATAAAGGTAGTTTTCGGGTTTGTTATGAAGCATGCTACGAGGCATGGTCGGTCGAGATGGGATTTTCCTCTCTACCGAGAGAGATATCTCTGGGCCTCGAGTGATCGGATCCGAAATGCATGGCCATGCTACTTAAGGTTAAGAGTTAACCTAGTAAGGGATTCGGATCACAGGATCGAGAAAGAGTGGTCAGCTTGGAGCTCGACCAAATATCGTGAGGCAAAGGGATTGGCATGTACATAAAGTTGTGATGGTTCGTTCGATATGATCTTTGTGTATGTTTAGGAGTTGTACGTCTTGCTAGAGGCGCTACCAACTATTGACCGAGTAGGTAAACTCGTGTCATGTCTAAACATACGTGAACCCATAGGTCACACACTTAAGGGCTGAAGCCTAATTCGGATTGGATCAGGTTAGGCGTGTATTGAGTCCTAATGGGGCTCCATTCGCTGAAGCCCATTATAAGGGCGTCTATAAAAGGAGGGCAAGGCGCACGAGGTTGGGTGAGAAGTTTTCGTGACCTCCTCAAACCACAGCGCCACCTCCCACGCCTGGCGCTCGCGCGATCTAGTAATCCGGCGTGCGTCGCTTCTCCCGTGCGTGTGGATACCTTTTGGCGGCGCTGCATCTGTAGCGTTTGGGCGAACCGCAAGAGAGGAGTTGTGCGTTGGGCGCCGCGGCGAGGCGAGAAGTAATGCGACTACTCGCCCGACGTCTTTGCATCGGCGTGTGCGACTACTCTACCCGGCGTCTTTGCATCAATTCCGCTTTGCGCGTCTAGTGGTAATTCCGTGATCTATAACTGCGGTGATCTTGGTTTACGGGCAAAATTTTTATTAATTTGCGCTAGCGTAGCCTACCCGTAGTCCTTCATCGCGGCGCCCGATGGCGGGTCGGTCGTCGCGGCGCCGTGTGAAGGGCTGGCCGTCGCGGCGCCGATGGCGGTCGATCGTCGCAGCGAGCGCGTCGATGTCTCGACCACCGCGCTGCATCGCCCGTCGCGCCGCGATGGCCGATGCGAAGCCACGGTGCCCATGCGGCGCTCGACCCACCGCCTTTTTCCCTTCGCCGTCGTCGACGAAGCTTTTTCCGGTGCCATCCTTCTTCGAACTTCGGGCTTGCTCCTGTCCTCCCCACGGACGGCGCCAACTGTTGTGGCTACAGACTAAACAGAGAAAGATGGTAGTGGAGAGTCGGGAGTAAGTGATGGTGATGACCTGGGTCCCCCCATGGCCTGTATTCATATATATATATACACATGGGGAGTGCTTTTACAATTATACCCTTACATCTGAGTATCCCCTCAGGGGCACTTATGTCATTACACATGGCCTATTCTGGGCCTTACAACCTTCTACCAGGCCTGCTGGGTTTAGGTGGGGGCCGCCCCTACAACAGTTTCATTCTTAATTTATCGTAACTTGTTTAGAACAAAAGGTTTTATTGTTATTATTATTGCAAGTTAAATAATGTACCTTGTTATACAACATGCGTTTTCATGTTCCAACAGACGGTTTTTCTTGATCGTGGGCTGTATTGTCATGATGGATTTGTCTCTTTACTTTGCGATTAATTTGAATTTGGAGCTGGGTATGTTCTCTTACAATTTACTCGATCTGTCTCAATCTCGGCCATTTATATATGAGCCACCGGACTCTATGTATGTATGGTTCTTTGTTTTCAGTTTATGGCTTATAATTTTTTTCGAACAAATAAATGGGACGGTTTGTTTGTCATCTTTTCAAAACGACTTATCTGTACAATCTTTTCAAAGTGGCTATCAACTTATCGGCATTCCATACGTTCGCACAAGCGCTCATGCTAGGGCTAAAAGCCATCAGCCGCAAGTGAAAAAACCTATCTTTGTTGTGGTCTTAACTATGTAATCTTTGCTATGTGTGCTAGCTTTATGTATTTCTCTTAGTTAGGTGACCTTCTTACACTTATATCTTTGTTAACCCATGTCAACGTGTAGGATGGTATGGCGCAATCAGAGAAGGGGGATGAATGATTGCCTTCGCTTTTTCGATCTCCTATCGCTTGATGAAAATCTCGACTGATCGCTCGCTCAACCACTCGCGTGATTGCTCAACCTCGATCATTGACTAAATTGAACGTACTCGAAATCGTCAATCCAGAAGCAGAACCTCTCAATCACCTTCGCATGTAGTCGAACGCTTTGTTCCACCTGCAAACACCAGCACTTTGTCAAACAAACCAAGAACCATATTGATTCAAGACAATGTTTATTGCTGGATCTTTGTGGATTTACAAAGTGCACTCATAAGCACCCTTAAAAGCCCTAAGCAAAAACTAAAGGCAAAACCTTCTCAAAACTCTCTCCAAAACCGTACATCAACCCATAGTCTCTCCCTATTTTTATAACTTAACATTACAAACCATGTCTATCTCAAATACGGATTCAAAACTTTATCTATTCCGAAAACCAAGGGACCCAAAACCCTTCCGAACATGAGTTTTATTCAAACTATCAATCTTCTCAGTTATGGACTATATCCACAACTCCTAACTCATCATGTGATGAAGCCTTCAGGACCTCACCTCCTGTATCTTCATCACGCATCATCCATCTTTGATCACCATGTGCTGCAGTGTGAGCCCGACCGCCTCGCGTGATATCCTCGACCGTTTGGACCTCAGATCTCCCCATCCTAGTCCCGGTCCTCCTCGTCACCGACCATGATCACCTCCACGCTCACCTGTACATGCAAAGACTGAGAAAATATTTTTTTCAGCACAAGTTCTTCACAACTTGTAACATCCCAAATTTTTGGCTAACAAATAATAATAAAATTAATTAAAATAAAATTTAAATTAAAATAAGTGTTTTGTTGCCTAAAGTTTTAAATTTGAATTTGCCCTGAATTTCTGTTTTTGAAAAAGCTGTATTTGAAAAGGATTTAAGTGAAAACCTAAAAATATTATTAAATAAAGAGATATTTTGTTTTTCTATAAAAAATCTTATGTCAAATTAATTATTTGGAGTTATTTGGCCTTTATTTGGTTTCATGGATTTTTTGGAGTTTAAAAATGTATTTTTGAAATTAAAAAGTATTTTAAAGTATGAAAATTAAATACCAACATTAGTTGGAACAATTTTAATTAAGCTACAAATGTCTCCAGGAGGTTCTAGGAATTTTTCTGGAATTTTTGAAGGTCATTTGGCATTTTTCTGAGGCTTAATGTATTTTCTGGGCATTTCTGAGAATCCAAAAACAAAAATATGAAATTAAATCTCAACCCCCACCTCCGGCCACCACGTGGACGGCCGGATTGCGCCCACGTCACCCCGCCAGATGCCGCCTCCTTACCCTCCCCGGTTGCCACGCGTCCGAGCCGATGCGCGCCACGTTGCCCCCTCGGCCCATCCAACCCGTCCACCTCTCCTCCCCTCTAGCTGCCCGATCCCGCCTTTGGCCACGCAGCCAAATGCCTGCCGCCCGTGCCCTCTCTTTCCCTCCCTCTCTCTGCGCCTCCGGCCCCACCTGTCGGCGCGCCCTTCCCCGCCTCCGTCTCTCTGCTCGCAGGCCCCGCCCGTCAGCCGCCTGCGCCTCTCTCTCTCGCTGCGTGTGGACCCCGCGCGTCAGGACCGTCTCCTCCACCCGCCTCCTCCTTCCTCCCGCGCCGCCGCCGCCCGCAACGGCCACCTCCGCACCGATGCCCCGCACCTCCCGGCCACCCCCCACTCCCCACGTGCCGGCCCACGTCCTCCTTGACGTGCGCCCAACCTCCCCGCCACCTCCCCCGCTCCGGCGAGCAATTCGCTCCACCCCGTTGCCCTCCGCCTCCTATAAAAGGCACCCCCGGCGCCGCCTCACTCCGCCCCACCTCTCTCCGCTTCTCCCTTCCCCTCCCGCGCACTCCATCGCCGCCGCGTCGTGCTCACCCGCCGCCGCCAACAACGGCGAGCAATCGCCGCCCCCCTCGCTCTCCCTCGCGCCCGGCCGACAGCATCTCCAGCTTCGCCGCGTCGCCCCGGTCACCCTCCACCTCTCGGCCACGCCTCGCCGCCACTGGACCGCCGTTTCCGCCGACGCCCGAGTGCCATCGCCGCTCCTCCTCACCGCCGGCCACTCTCAGCCGCCTCCGGTAACTCCGCGCCCGCGCCGTGTTCCGTCGCACCCTCGTTTCCCTCGCCTCGGCGACGGCGCGCGCCGCTGGGCGCCGGCAAGCACACCGCCCGGCGCGCTCCGCCGGCTCGCCATGTCGGCGGTGCGCGGCGTGGGCGCCGCGTGTCCGCCAGATGGCGCCACCACGGCCTTCCGCTCCCCGTCGGCGCCACGCCACCTCGGCCCGCCACCGTGCCACCTCACCACCCTCTCCTCGTGGGCTCGGTCCATGGACCGAGGCCCACTGTCGACCCTCCCGCTTTTCCGTCATGAAATAAATCGGCTGAAATTCAGAAATTCCTGGTGACGCAATCTTGACACCATAAACCCATTTTCCTTTATAAAAATAATTCCAAAATTCTTTTTCCATTTTCTCTCTTTTAAATTTCCGGAGCAGTTACGCCGTTCTAACTCGATTTAGCCATTGAAATTTCTAAATTCATAAAAATTCCCCTCTATACATTTCTAGCCTCAATTCAAATATTTGAAGTCAATTTGAATTTATTTTGAATTTATTTGAATTTGGTGGGTTATTTTTCACGTGTAGACTTCGACGATTCGGGAAATTTCGACGACGAAGGTTTGAACCAAGTTGAAGAGCAGGGCAAGTCACACTCCTTGATCATGTTGATCCCAGATTTTCAAATAAAATTTATGTTGATTTAAATTATATTGCATGCATATTTTTATTCAGCGTATTTCAATTCCGTTTTAAATATAGTTAATGCCTACTTGTTAATTCCTTCTTTGTTATTGGATTCCTTATACCTTGTCACCCTAGATCAAACCCTAGTTGTTACATTAGTGTTGGCTAGGGAGATTTTATATTAAATGCTTAGGCTTGCTTAGATATAATCTTGGTTTTGGGACATCTTTCACATAAAATGATAACCCTTTTTACCTAAAATGATATACTTTTGTTATGTACTCTTAACTTTGGCGAGTCAAGGAGGTTTTTGAAATATTTTGAAAAAAAAATATAAAATTGGTTTAGACTTAGCCAATTGGTTAGAGTGGTGGAGTACAGGCATGCCTCGCTGGTTGGAGCCGCAGTGGTTGATTGTCGTGCACGGGGTATGTGGTTGGGCTGAGTCGGTTAAGGACCGGTGCAGTGAGCTCTTGTTGCAAAGCCCTAATCGTACTACCACATGGTCTGGTATGGGACAGCCAGGCTGAATAATTTGTGAAGTCCCAACTGAGTCAAATCGTAGGTTGAAAGTGGCGTGGTTGGTGCCATGTGAAGTCTCACTTGGCGGCGTGGTTAAGCCATGAGAAGTCTCGTCTAGGCTCAAGAGGGGTCCTGGTCGGTGGATTCCTTCTTGGGGTGAAACCTTAGAGTTGGCTCGATCGGGTTGAAGGCTTTGCATTGTAAATGCCTTGTCACGACTCCTTGCCGCACACGAGGAAGTGTGTAACTCGCGTGGCACAAAGGATGATCGTGTCTTGTGGGTAAGTTGTACAACCTCTGCGAGTGTATAATCTATCTGGATAGCGGTGCCTACGGTCATGGGCATCTTGAGTAAAAGTTTTCATGGATTAGATTTTGTTTTCAAAACGTTTTTGAAAACCTTGCGGATGGATGGAATCCGTGAGAGATTGAAACCTGGTGGATGGATGGAATTCATCAGAGTTGCGCAGTGAAAGAGTGTGGATGGATGAAATCCATACGTGAACTTTTGAAAAAGATGGTCCGGGTGGGATGCCCGTGGATAGGTTGGTGTATGGTTGGAGACTGCACTGACGGTAACATTTTCAATTACAAGTATTGTTTTTACTTACCGTATTAAATTCCGCAATTTCAATCTATTTACTGTATTTCATTAAATGATGTTTTATGCAAACTAACCCTATAAGCCTTCCATTGAAGCCTTTATCATTATAATGCATTTCTCCGTGTGATTTGCGGAGTACAAGTTTGTACTCACCTTGCACCCCCCTACACAGAGGAAGACGTCGACGTCAACTACGGTGAAGATCTGGACGAGTAGGCCGCGTCTTATTGTCGTTTGCCTGTGGGCAGGCTTGGGCTTCGCTATCCATCAGTTTGCTTCTGCAGTTATTTCCTTTATTTATTTTGCCAATGGGTGTTGATGTAAGACTTGGTCATAAGGCCATACCTTTTATTTAATATATGAAGTCATTTGTGCTTGGTATTTATCTTTGTTGTGACTATGTGCATTAGCTGATCCTGGACTAGTGCGATTTACACAGAGGATCCAGGAGTCGTTACTCCGGGTTCCGACACAACTTGACCGTCATTAGTTCACACACTCATATCACCCTCTTAACCATCCGCCAAGATCAACCAGATCAGCCACGACCTCAAAATCTATTACTTTCTAGAAACCTGCCTTAGAGCAATAATTACAACCAGTCTGACCACCAAACACAGCCGGTCATACCGCTATCGCAACACATACTCGAGATCTATGAGAACAGGCTACAACGCATGAATCAATCGCAATTCCTACAACTACGAGTACCAAGTTCTTCAGATTACCGAGTATCGAATCCTTCGAGCACTGTTCCTATACTGTTCACTAATCACCGACCGTTATGTACCAGCCAGCCACACTTGTGGCCTAATATGAGTACATAAGGTACTAGAAAATCACAAGAATTGAAGCACTCGTACCGACAATGAAGTCCATGAGTACTAACCGTGAACCCTACGGCAACCGATCACAAAGCCTTCAACTACCGAAGACAATGACAGCAAACCACAATGCCTACGAGTATTGACCAGTAAAGTTGACTGTCAAATATCGACCAGTAAAGTCTACAACCATGGACAAAGTGTTGTAGCTACGACCATCGACCGGTTACTGTAGCAAATGAGCTTACGACCTCCAACTGGTTCACTATTGCTTACGACCAATTAATTGTTCGAGGTCGAAGCCTACAATTACCTTCCGTGGCCATTCTGCCATTGTCAAAGCCGGACGTGATCAAAATCTAATGTAGTTGAAATGCATGGCCATTCAGCCATGCTCGTACTGCTGTGGTTGTAATATACCAATTTCAGTTCTACGAAAAAGCGTCAACCAAAACTTTCCCAAACGCAAATTTCATTGCAACCCAATTGCAAATTATTCATCATTAATAAATCCATGACCTATCTACATGGTCTAACAATCTCTCCCTTGATGAATACATTGACAACACCTCAAAAACTCTTGAATGAGAAATTTGCAAAAAGAAAAATTCAACACTGCAGGCCACAGCAAAAGGCCAATAGCTTAGACAATTCACCCGAAAGCACTCAAAAACACTCGTGGCTCGGACAAACTCCCCTCAACAAAGAGAGCAATCGAGAATTTTTTCCTCCAATTTCTCCCATGTTTCTCCAAACACTCCAATTTCTCCCCATTTGGCAATGTAGTCATCAAGAAATTCAAAGAAAGAATAATTCTAAGAAGGAGCCATGAAAGTACAAAATCAGGAAGCTTTGTAGATTATACAAGCCAATTCGCATTGATTTAATAATTCGACAAAGCTATTTTTTGAGTAGAGCAACCTAGAACATATAAAGTCATATATCATATAGTAATATCAAAATAAGTATTTAGCATGATTAATCGATTTATATCAATGACAGGCATCACAACAATGACTAAACCAATAATAAAGATTGCAATGAGATATCACAACGAAAAGTCAAAGCCTAAAATTGAATCAAACTTTAAATCTAGGCAGACTGTGATTCATATAACAACCTATTACTCCATAGCCAAATTTTAAGTATGAGGCACGCTTGTAGCATACCTCTTTTTCATGATAATCATGCTTGATGCAACTTCTTTTAAATGGTGACATGCTTAAAGCATACTTCTTTTCATTCGAGCATTTTTTGTCCTTTTTCTTTTTGTTTAACCATGACATGTTTGAAGCATACATCTTTTCAAATTATCTCCTTCTCATTTTTTTAATAATATGCCTGACTGAGTGTATACAATAAGATTGCAACATGAAACATAACATCCTAATTTTCAGAGCCTTTTTGAAGCTTTTAAAATAAAATTCACCATTTTGGATTTTTCTTGAATTAATTAAAGCTTAAATGGAATTTTCATTAATTAAAAAGATTTAATATGATTAAATTAAACATTAATATTTGCCAAAAATATTTTATTTGTGTTCCTTGTATCACAAGGAATTTTTCTGTATTTTCTTGGATTTTTCGGAGTTTGTTTGAGCTCAATTTTAAATTTCCAAAAAAAAAAAAGAAAAGTGGTGAGAGAATGAACAGTACTCAACACGTGTCATCGCTCGGTTCATCTTTAACCTCCAGCCACGATCGATCTAGTTCCAGCCTGTACAGTTTCTTTCCGTTTTTCTCTCTCTTCATAACTTGCAATCCGAAGCTTATCTCAATGTCTTCCCAAAAGGAAAGTTATGCCAAATCATGCAAGAAATCCATCCCAACTGGTCTTTTTCCGTTTCGTTCATCCGTTTTCCTTTTATCTCCAATTTTCTGAAACGGACTCTAAACCGAAATCCACGAATTGGAGTCGGTTTCTATCTCTTCCAAGCCTATAAATACGACCCCTTGGCTCCTCTAAACCCATCCCAAGCCGTGCCAAGTCACCTCAAAGCCCAGCACGCCGTCGGCACCGAGCCCCTCCGGTCCCGAATTTGCTCGTCGTGTCTCGAGCTATTCGGTGAGTTTCTCCGTGCTCCTTTCGCGTCACATTGTGCCATCATGCGCCATCTACCTTCTTGCCAAGTTAATTTGGTTTTGGTGCAGCCAATCTCCCGGAATCGAGTTTTCCCCAATCTAGGTCAAGAGCGCCTCCCAACGTCGATTGCGCCGTCTCCGGTGGGTTTCTGGCCGAGCCGATAATTTTCCTAGCTTTGCCAAGCCGCGTTCTAGCCCGTGCTCACCCTACTTCTCCATGTCCTAAGCCCGAGTTTTATTACTCTCTCCTACCCATGTCGTTGTAGCCGCCCGTGCCGTCAACGGTCTCCGTTTGGCGTGCCGTCAGTTCCTATATGTGCCTTAGGTCCCTAACAACCCATTTTGCTAGTTAGATTCACCTCCCATGCCTCCTCTCACCAGCGCTAGCCTCCTTTCCAAAATTTGCTCTCGGGTGAACAGTAACATCTGTGATTTTCCAGCATTTTCTCACCTGGCAAACTTTAGATCGCTCGTTCTCCTTCATCCGAACTCCGATTGACCCGATTCTTCTTCCTAAATTCATATAAAATTGAGCTCTATCTTTTGGTTCTGGTTTTGTAGTTTTTGGAGTTCATTTGAGTTTTATTTGAATTTATTTTTGTGTTTCATTTCGTTTTCTCTTTCGTTAGATCACGCGTTCGAAGGAGCTGAAGCCGGATTCGAAGATCAAGAATTCCTAACTGAGCAAGGCCAAGGCAAGTCGTGTCCTTTGATCATGTTGAACCTAGTTTTCAAATCTATTATGTATTATTTTGTTTTAATTATCATGCATCGCTATTTTATTACCAAACCCTTGTATTGGTAGTTAATGACCTAATTGATTATTTCCTCCTTGATAATTTGAATACCATGATTCTATTGTCACCATAGGATGGGTAATTATTTAGTGATACAATATTATTTGTCACATGGGTTGTATGCTTATTTTGCTTAGCCATGCTTATTATTAGTACGTTGGGTCTATCATCACATGTGTTAAATAAATTTTGACTTAATGATATACTGGAACGTGGTGGTCAACCACAGTTATAAAAATTTGTGTGCCATGACATGGGTAGTGTCATTGGTGTTGGTTATACAAAATTGGTTCTCACTCGGGCGAATGATCGTGCAGTAAAGGGGGTGCAGGTTGCACACGGGATGTGGATGTTTCGCCTGGGTACATTTAAGGACTTAACTTTGTGCGCCATTGATCCAAGCCTTACCGTGCAACCACATGTCCAGTATGGGATGGACCTGGCTGACTAATTTGTGATGTTTCAATTCTGGTTCCGCCATTGGGATGTCAGTGGGTGTCGTATACATTCCACGGGGCGTAAGAGGGGGCAATTACCAGGTTTGGGGGCGAAACCTCAGCGAGGCGGGACTGGGTTGAGATTGAACATTGTAAAGGCCTTGTTGTGATCTTCTTGGTCGGCATGCCAAAGGAAGCATGTTATACCGGTGACATTACAAGATGATCATATCGTGTGGGTAAAGTTGTACAACCTCCGCAGAGTGTAAAACAATTCGAATAGCCGTGTCCTCAGTTATGGACAATGCTCGATGATTTCACACGAGGGGTAGAGTTTTCCTAAAAACCTGGTTGGGTTAAGTTGGAAAGTGAATGGTTAGTTCACGGGTGTTCATTTCATGGATCATGGTTCATGGTGGATTCCTTGGGTGAATGGTCAGTTCACTTGTGGTTGGTCTCAATTCCTTTGGTTACTTATTTATTATCATTTATAAAGCTTGCTTTTCAATCTACTTATTGTATTTACTTTAAATTGTTGCTTTCTGCAAAATTAACCTTTCAGCCATCCTTTGGTAAGCCTTGCATACTATATTGCATTCTTTGTTACAAACGACTTGCTGAGTACTCTATGTACTCACGGCATCATCTATATTTGCTCAGTTGAGGAAGAAGGACCAGATCAGCAGGAGCTACTAGAAGGAGGATACTTGGATGACTTCGCGGATTAGGACTTCGCTCCCCAGTCGATTGCCTGTGGGCATGTCGAATGGCTACTACGCTTATTTTTGGTTTTTCCGCTGCTAGTTTCTTTAAGCCCTTTAGGCTATTAATTGTAAGCTTGGCCATAAGGTCGCACTCTGATAATTATTAATAATATTTGAGTCTTTTCTTAGTAAATCGTGATATGTTCGATATTTCATCTTTGTTTATACTGTGTGCACTAGCATGATCCTGGACTAGTGCAGAATACACAGGAGAGTCCGGATTTGCATATTCGGGTCTCTACACCTCATAGCCAAAATTGGAAATAAGATTCACAAACATACTAATCCTTTTAGATGAACATCGCAAAGTACTTTCTATAATCATTCTAGTCAAAGCACTCTGCCATGTCATATTTTAGTTCAATTATAGCAATTTAATTTTAATCAGTCATTGTCAAGGCTACACAACATATGATTAAATATGATAAAGAGAACTCTGCATCTTATTTGATTTCAATGGACTTGTACTTGGTGTATTATTTGATAAATATAATAAACAAAGCTTCTGAACTGTTCAATACCAAGCTCCCCCTCAGAATAATCCCATAGGATACAACACACCCAACTCACTTCACAAACGAACAAAATGAGAAGAGTCAAGCGGTTTGGTGAAAATAACAGTAACATGAGAATCAGAATCGATGAAATGCAAGACAACATCTCCTTTTTCTACATGGTCTCTAAGAAAATGATAGCGAATATCAATATGTTTAACTCTTGCATGTTGCACAGGATTTTTAGCAACACTAATAGCACTAGTATTATTATAAAAATGTGGAACACTATCTAATTATAAGCCAAAATCCTTAAGTGTAGCTGTCATCCAAAGCAATTATGAGCAACACGAAACAACAGCTACATTTTTAGCCTTAGTTGTGGAAAGTGCAATAGATATCTATTTTCTAGACACCCAAGAAACAAGAGATGTGCCTAAGAAGTGACATGTGCTAAAAGTACTCTTCTTATCAGTTCTATAACCCCAAAAATCTACATCTGAATAAGCTCTAAGGGTAATACATGATGAAAAAGAGTACCATAAGCCAAATTCTAAAGTTGACTGAAGATACCTAAAAATCTATTTTACCACTTGACGATGTGAAGCACGTGGGGAAACTTAAAAGTAAGCACACAAATACACAGCAAAGTGTATGTCTAGCCTCAAAGCAGTGAGATACAAAAGTGAGCCAATTATGTTTTTGTACTCTTTTTGGCCAATAGGCTCTCCATCTTGGTCTAGATCCAACACTACAATAGACCTCATGGGAGTGAAATTGGTTTGACAGTCCCCATGTCAAAGCGATGAAGCAAATCCTTGGTGTACTTAGTTTGATGAACAAAAGTACCTGTTGTAGGGGTGGCCCTCACCTAAACCCGGCCGGCCTGTTAGAAGGTTGTAAGGCCCAAAATGGGACATGTGTAATGACATAAATAGCCCTGAGAGGGATACTTGAGAGTAAGGGTATAATTGTAAAGCACTCCCCATGTGGATATATATATATATATATATCCGACACAGGCCATGGGGAAGACCGCAAGCATCGCTCACCTAACTCTCCACTACCATACTCTCTCTCTGTTTGGTCTGTAGCCACAACAGTTGGCGCCGTCCGTGGGGAGGACAGGAGCAAGCCTCAAGATCTGAAGAGGGATGGCACCAAAGAAAGCTTCATCATCGGTGGCTAAGAAGAAGAAGGGGGGCACGACGGAGTCCCGCGTCAACACCAGGGCTTCGGCATCGGCAGTCACGGGCGTGGACGTCGACGCGGGTGCGGCAGCCACGAACGTTGACGTTCATGGCGTGACGATCGACCCCGCCACCGCTCGCGCGACCGCCGACCCCGCTGGCACGACGTCCGACCCCGCCCCGCGCGCGACGAGCGATCCCATCGCGGGCGTGACGATCAACACCAGCAGCACCGATCGGGTAGTAGGGGGCGGTAGCGCCGGCACCCATGTTGGCACGGCCGCCGCCCCTACACCCGATACGGGAACGGTGAGTGGTTCGGGCGGCAACGCGGGCCTCGTCACCGACCCCGGAGTTTACCGCGCCGGCGTATTGGGCAACCCGGGAGCGCAGGCCGCGGTCACCGCTGTCCCGGCAGTGTGACCAGGTGTGCCGGTTGCCCCGGCTATGCCCACGGTGGAAAGCGCCCTGCTGACGGCCATTGGCACGCTCCAGCGGGAGTTAGCGGATCTCCGGGAAGCCATGCGGGATATGCAAGAGGCTCAGAGTCAGCAGACCCCGCCGGTGGTCGTGCCGGAGCCCATGTCAGAACGGGCGAATAGCCGCAACGCCCCCACGTCCAGCCGCGTCCCGCTGCGACGCGTGGACCCGAAGTCCCCACTCTTTGCTAGCCTGCAGCAGTCGGCATGGCCAGAGGACTTCAAGTTCCCCAGCACCATTGAGCCGTACAAAGGTGACACAGACCCTCGGGAGTTCGTGCGCGTGTATAAGACCGCCATCGAAGCCGACGGTGGAGATGACACCACGAAGGCGAAGGGTCTCCCCCTTGCGTTACAGGGAGTGGCGCTCTCTTGGTTTTTCACCATCGAGCCAAACTCCATCTACGCATGGGAGCAGATCCGCGATCGCCTCTACAATAACTTCCAAGGGAACTATGTTGAGCGCATCGACGCGGATCAGCTCTTCGCGGTCAAGCAAAAACCCTCGAAGAAGCTCCGGGAGTACTTCAAGCGCTTCGCAAAGGTCCGCTGCCAGGTCAAGGATGTCAACGAGACACTATCATCAACGCAGCGGTACAGGGCCTCCACCCGGGGCCGCTGGCTGAGTACAACGCCCGCAAACCAATCAAGACGGTTGTGAAGCTCTTTGACAAGATGGAAGAGTATGCGTGGGCGGAGGAGGATGTGCGGAGACGCAAGGGCGACGACTCCGACCCCATTCAGGTGGAGGGGTTGTCGCAAAAAGGAAGCGCAGGGAATGACTCACCGAAAGGAAAGCACAAGCAAGGGTCCGCGGGAGACGCCCCTAAGCACAATGATGCCGGGGTGCATGAGAATTCATCAAGTGGTAGGCACAAACCCAAGCGCAACCAGCGCCGACCCCAAAAAGCCCGTCATGTCCTCGGCATAGAGGACGCTCCCCAGGAATCTCCTCCCGCGTTCCGTGGAAGGAACCGGGGAGGCCGGGGATGGGGGCGCGGGAGGGCCCACGATGAAAGACTGCGCGTGGAGCAGGAAATTCAGGACTACGGTAGGTGGTGCAAAGTGCATGGCTATGGTGACCACCTCACGCGGGCATGCTCCGCAGTCGTGGCACTGCGGTAGGCAACCGATATGGCTCGGGCCTCGGAAGCGTCGCTCCCCATTGTGGCCCACGTGCAGTAGCCATAGGGAGCTGGGCCCCCAGACGGGGCCCAACGCTGAATCATTAGCATCATCTCCGGAGGATCCTCGCCGAGGACCTCCTCAGCGCAACCACTTCCAGGAACAGCACACCGTGAAATCACCTTCACGATAGCTGACTCCCAGGGCGTAGAGTTCCCCACCAAGATTTCTTGGTCATCCAGGCTGACATTGCAGGTCCTCATCGACGGGGGCAACTCCACAAACATTCTGTTTGCAGAGGCCCTCGACCGCATGGGGATCCCTCGGGGTTGTTTGGGACCATTAGGGACCCCGTTCCAAGGTTTTGGGGGCCAGACGCTGAAGGCCTTGGGTCAGGTATGTCTCCGAGTCTCCTTTTGTAAGGGCGATAATGCCAAGAGCGAGGATGTTGTCTTCGACGTTGTGGACATCCCGCACTCGTACAATGCCATACTGGGCCGTCCTCTCATCAACTCCTTTGGGGTGGTCCCACACCACGGCTTCTTGTGTATGAAGCTCCTGGGCCCACGGGGTGTCATCACCATCTTCGGTGACCATGATCTCGCCCGGCGCGTGGAGGCTGGCGCCAGGAGCCCGCACCGTAAAGTGCACGTTCTCACTAACAAGCTAAAGGCGGACACGCCATCCGCTCCAGGATGGAGCCTAAGCCCGGCCGGAGGCGGAGCCAGAGGTGCCTCTCAAGGCGAAGGCGATTCGTGTCCATCGGTGAGGACTTCTTCGGAGGTGGAGCAAGACTTGCTCCAAGTTCTCGGCAACGCGGATGTCTTTGCATGGTCCTCAGAGGACATCAAAGGTGTGGACGCGCCCTCATCGAGCACAACCTAGCAGTCCACCCTGATGCCAAGCCGGTCAAGCAGAAGCTTCGGCGTATATCCATGGACTGGCAGCAAGCGGCCAAGGTGGAGGTAGCGAAGCTTCTCCAAGCCGAAGTCATCTGCGAAGTCCAACACCCGGATTGGCTTGCCAATCCGGTGTTAGTGAAGAAGGCGATGGCGCTGGCGTATGTGCATCGACTTCACGCCCTCAACAAGGCATGCTCGAAGGGCGACTACCCTTGCGCGCATAGATCAGCGGTCGATGCCCGCTGCGGGTGTGAGCTCATGAGCTTCTTGGGCGCCTACTCAGGCTACCACCAGATCTACATGGTCAAGGGAGACGAGGACAAGACCAGCTTCATTACGTCGATTGGGACATACTACTTCGTCAGGATGCCCTTCGGTTTGAAGAATGTGAGTGCAACCTTCACCCGCCTAATCGCGCTAGCGCTGGCTGCCCAGCTCGGGAGGAACGTGGAGGCTTACGTCGATGACGTAGTTGTCAAAACCAGACAGCTCGCCTCTCATGGTCAGGATCTCCAGGAGACCTTTGACAACCTCAGGAGGGCGGGCATCAAGCTCAACCCGGACAAGTGTGTCTTTGGTGTGCAAGCAGGCAAGCTCTTGGGCTTCCTTGTGTCTGGGCGAGGCATCCAGGTGAACCCCGAAAAGGTCAACGCGATCCTCGCTATGGAGCCACCCAAGACGACAAGGGAGGTCTAGAGGCTTGTTGGTTGCATGGCAGCATTGAGCCACTTCCTGTCTAGGGCAGCGGAGCGGGGCCTGCCATTTTTCAAGACCCTCCGCGGTTGCGATGGTTTTCATTGGGACGACGATTGTGCGAAGGCCTTCGACGACCTCAAGAGACATCTCGCAAGCCTCTCCGCTTTGGTTGCTCCGGCGCTAGAGGCTCCCCTCCTGCTCTACCTCACCACTTCGGCGACAGCGGTCAGCGCCGTCCTTGTCCTTGAGGAGGGCGCTCTTCAGCGCCCGTATACTTCATCTCCGAAGCCCTTGAGGCACCAAGGCGCGATATACGGGCTCGAGAAGCTTCGCCGCGCTTGTCATGGCCTCGAGGAAGCTCTGACACTATTTCCTAGCCCATCCAATCACGGTGCCAACCTCGTTCCCCCTACTGGAGATGCTGCACAATAAGTAGTCCACATGGCGCATTGGCAAGTGGGCAACCGAGCTCGCCCTGTTCCCCTTGATGTATGCCTCACGAACAGCGATCAAGTCCCAAGTGCTCGCGGACTTCCTCGTGGAGTGGACCCCACCGGCCCAGCCGCCCAACAGCCAGAGGACCCGGTGTGGATGCTCAACACCGATGGAGCCTACAACGTTGCCGGCGCAGGCATAGGTGCAGTGGTTACCACGCCAGAGGGGCACCGCCTGTTCTACTCGGCGCGTCTCGCATTTCCCACCACTAACAACATGGCCGAGTATGAGGAGCTACTCTTTGGCCTCGCGAAGCTTAAAGCGCTTGGCACGCGGCGAGTTCTCGTTCGCACTGACTCACGTTTGGTGGCGGGCCACGTGGACAAGTCATACCAGGGCAAGGACCCTGAGTTGGCCAAGTACCTGGCAGCTGTAAGAGCGAAGGAGCGACACTTCTTAGGTGTCACGGTCAAGGCCATCCCTCGGGCGGACAATGAGCAAGCCGACGTCATTGCGAAGGCCACCAGCCCACAGCTCCCAACTCCCGAGGGGGCATTCTACGAGGTCCTACCAGCGGCAACCATCGCTAGGACAACCGCGACGCAGCCCTCGTCCACCAGATTACCCAGCAGGGTGACTTGCGGGAGCCCATTTTCGGTTTCTTGTAGGGCATCGCGGAGCCGGACGACCCCGTCGAGCTCCTTCGCCTGTAGTATCACACCAGGTCCTTCCAGGTGCTCGACGGAGTACTCTACAAGAAAGGAGTCTACGCACCGCTTCTGTGGTGTCTTTCGCACGAAGAGGGAAAGCACCTCCACGTAGAAATTCACGCCGGACTTTGTGGCTCGCACGTCGCGCCGAGGTCGCTAGTCTGCAAGGCATTCAGACAAGGCTTCTACTGGCCAACCGCCATTGCCGATGCCCAAGACCTCGTGCGCAGATGTCAAGGCTACCAATGGATGGGGCGGGTCACTCGCAGGCCCCCCACGAGCCTCAACCCCATTCCGCCAGTATGGCCGCTGGCACGGTGGGGCATCGATGTTGTGGGACCACTTCCTCGGGCACCACGAGACTTGCGGTTCGCAGTGGTCGCCTTGGAATATTTGTCCTGGTGGCCAGAGGCTGTTGGTCTAGCTAAGATTACCTCGGCGGCCATGCAGCGTTTTCTTTGGCAGAACATCATATGCCGCTTCGGGGTGCCCAGGGAGTTCTGCGACAGCATGGGCATCGCGCTCTGATTCACTTCAGTCGGGCACCCACAGTCTAACAGAGCAGTCGAGCGGGCGAACAGTGCCATCTCCGCCGGAGTCAAGAAGCGTCTCGTTGGGCTGCCAAAGGGCAAGTGGCCAACGAGCTCCACAGCGTCCTCTAGTCCCTCCGCTGCGCGGTGACACGCCCGGCGAGTTCACGCCGTTCAAACTCCTCTTGGCGATGAGCGGTGGCGCCGAAAAATCAAGGCCGGCTCGAGAAGGGTCCTCGTCCAAGCGCCAGAGGAAGAGCGTCGATTGTCCCTGGACCTCCTCGACGGAGAACGAGTAAGCGCAACCCAGCACTTCACAAAGTACGCGCGGCAAATGGTGCGCATGCGCGGTCGCTCCATATACGCGTGAGGATTCCAACCTGGGGACCTCGTCCTCAAAATGGCACTCCACGCTGAAATGGTCGGCAAGCTGGAATCCAGGTGGGAAGGCCCGTACATCGTCACGGCAGCTCTGCAGTGGGGAGCCTATCGCCTCGCCATGCTGGAAGGGCAGACGCTTCGCCACACATGGAATGCAGACAGATTGTGGTGGTATTATGTTTAGGACAAAAGGGAAGCATGTAGCGTCCTCGGCACCTTGCCTAGTGTAAGACGCTCGCCCGCGCAAACGGGAGATTAATAAAGCCATTCGTCTGCCAAGCTTTCATCTCAATCTACCGCCACGAGCACTCTACGGAGTATAAGAAGACGTAGTGTCGAGGTCCGCCTCCGCACGCACTCTACGGAGTATAAACAAGACGTAGCGTCGAGGTCCGCCTCCGCACGCACTCTACGGAGTATAAACAAGACGTAGCGTCGAGGTCCGCCTCCGCACGCACTCTACGGAGAATAAATAAGACGTAGCGTCGAGGTCCGCCACCGCACGCACTATACGGAGTATAAATAAGATGTAGCGTCGAGTTCCGCCTCCGTACGCACTCTGCGGAGTATAAATAAGGCGTGGCGTCGAGGTCGCCTCGCACGCACTCGTGGAGTATAAATAAGGCGTAGCATTGAGGTGCCTCCCGCGCACTCTGCGGAGTATAAATAAGACGTAGCGTTGAGGTCGCCTCCGCACGCACTCTACGGAGTATAAATAAGGCGTAGTGTCGAGTCCGCCTCATACGCACTCTACGGAGTATAAATAAGACATAGCATCGAGGTCCACCTTTGCACGCACTCTACGGAGTATAAATAAGACGCAGCGGGGGGACGCCTCCGCGCGCACTCTACGGAGTATAAATAAGACGTAGCGTTGAGGTCCGCCTCCTCACGCACTCTACGGAGTATAAATAAGACATAGCGTTGAGGTCCGCCTCTGCACACACTCTACGGAGTATAAACAAGATGCGGATGTTGTCCCTGCGCACTCTACTGAGTATAAACATGACGCGGATGCCCCCGCGCACGCGTAGGTGCTGCCCTCGCGCGTACTCTTCGGAGTATAAATAAGACGTGTTTGATGTTTCCACGCACTCTACGGAGTCTAAATAAGACGCGGATGTTGTCCCTACGCACTCTACTGAGTATAAACAAGACGCGGATGTCCCCCCGCACGCGTAGGTGCTACCCTCGCGCATACTCTCCGGAGTATAAATAAGACGTGGCTGATGTTCCCACGCACTCTACAGAGTATAAACAAGACGCGGATGTCCCCGCGCACGTATGGGCGTTGCCCCTACGTGTACTCCCCGGAGTATAAATAAGACGTGGTTGATGTTCCCATGCGCTCTACGGAGTATAGCTAAGACGCGGTAGAGGCTTGCCTCCGCAGTGCACTTCCGCAGTAGGGACGCAGCAGAGGCTCGTGCTCGGGCATCTACCTCGACTAGGCGCCAGCTCCACTGCCACCACTTCGAAGGGTAGGCGACGGAGCGCTCGCGCATCTACCTCGACTAAGCACCGCCTCGCTGCCACCACTTGAAGGTAGGGGCGGAGTGCTCGCGCGTCTACCTCGACTGGCGCCAGCTCGCTGCCACCACCGGTAGGGGCGGGCGCTCGTGCATCTACCTCGACTATCGCGCGCTCTGCTGCCACCACTTGAAGGGTAGGGGCGGGCGCTCGTACATCTATCTCGACTAGGCGCCAGCTCCGCTGCCACCACTTCGAAGGGTAGGGGACGGAGCGCTCACGCGTCTACCTCGACTAGGCGCCAACTCCTTTGCAACCACTTCGAATGGTAGGGGACGGAGCGCTCACGCATCTACCTCAACTAAGCGCCAGCTCCGCTGCCACCACTTCGAAGGGTAGGGGACAGAGCACTCGTGCCTCAACCTGGACTAAGCACTAGCTCCACTGCCACCACTTCGAAGGGTAGGGGACGGAGCGCTCGTGCCTCTACCTCGACTAAGCACCAGCTCCGCTGCCACCACTTCAAAGGGTAGGGGACGGAGCGCTCGTGCCTCTACCTCGACTAAGCACCAGCTCCGCTGCCACCACTTCGAAGGGTAGGGGACGGAGCGCTCGTGCATTTACCTTGACTGGACGCTAGCTCCGCTGCCACAACTTCAAAGGGTAGGGGACGGAGCGCTCACGCGTCTACCTCGACTAGGCGCCAGCTCCGCTGGCACCACTTCGAAGGGTAGGGGACGGAGCGCTCGCGCATCTACCTCGACTAGGCACCAGCTCCGCTACCACCACTTCAAAAAGTAAGGGACGGAGCGCTCGCGTGTCTACTTTGACTAAGCGCTGGCTTCGCCGCCACCCCATCGAAGCGTAAGGAATCGAGCACTCGCGCGGCTACCTCAGCTACGAAGCGTTACGACCGTCAAGTGGAGTGAAGTCAGGTGCAAGAGGCCAACCTTTACATGACACGTCTACCCAGAGCAGCAATAATACGCAACGACAGAACATCTTGGGCAAGTGTTGTAAGGAAGCGACCACAGGGTAACAACCGTACGACAAGGCATACACAACACAACACACCGGATCCCGGCATCACGCCTGTGGGTCCACGTCATCTTCGTTGCGCTGAGGAACTTCCTCGAGCCACTAGAGGAAGTTCCCCTCCCGATGCAGCGTTCGCCACAGCACGACCTTGGCCGCATCCTCCCCGATGTAGCCCTAGATCCGGCTATAGAAATGCGGAGGCGGGTGAGTGGCGCGAACGAGCGGGACATCGCCACGGCCGGTGGAAGATCCGGCTAGGGTCGCCGATTCGTTGGCGTGTGCACACCCCCGGGTGTGGAGCATGGCAAAGGCAAGGCAAGCACTGGAGAAGCCGCAGTGATCACCGAAGGCTCTGGCACCGCGGAGGGTGAGGCTCGAGCCCTCTTCGATTCGCTGAAGTGTCTGCGCCAAATCCGTAGGGTCGCATGCGTAGATGCAGCACGTCAGCGGAAGGTCTTGGAGGGCCCTCTCCAAAGACTCCATCGCCCTCCATGCCGCCAACGATGCGTCGCCCAAGGTTCCGTTCCTTTCTTCAAGGGACGTGGCGAGCTAGGTCTTCTCCTCCTCCATCGCAACAATTTGCTAAAGCAAACCGGTGCGCTCCTCCGCTGCAGCGCGTTGGGTCTCCTCTGTGGCATGTCGCGCCGCCACCACTGCGCGCTCCGCATTCGCAGCAAGTATCTACACGTCAGAAATCGCTTTGGCGCTTTCCGCCTCTAGCATGCGAATATGCTCGTCCTTGGCGGCGTGAGCCTCGTTGGCAGCACGAAGCTGGCCCTCCAGCACCATCCGCTCACAGATGCGAGTCTCCTCCAGGGCTGGTTGAGAGCAAGCGTCTAACAAAAAACTACGAGTGTTAGCCAAGTACTTGACAGCGGGTTGGCCGCAAACCTAGGCACTTACCCGCATCTCTAAGGCACCCAGGGCAAGCGCCAAAAGATCTCCCCCGCACGACGATAGCGCCCGTTGATCCAAGCTACCGTCGGCGCACTCCGCGACCTCGTGAAGGACGCGGAGTATCTCTGGTCGAGGGATGAAATCGGAAGCGGCGAGCCTCTGCGCCTTCGAGCTAGCGACTTCGGCAGCACAAGGCACCCACGTCGTGTCCTGTGCCACAAGGCCGGGGACTTCGCGGACACCTCCGTTGCTCAATCCTTGACCGCGTCCGGGAGACCTCGTCTCGCCTGATGTCGATGACGGAATGAGTGAGCAAATCGGAGAGAGCTTCGCGAAGTCGTGGGGGGAAAAAGAATTATGCATACCTTCGACACCTTCCACCAAGGCACGGGGTGGTGTCTGCTCTGCTTCCATTTGGGTCGCAGGGACTTCATCGCCCTGGGGAGCGATGACTTCCTCGGCTTCCCCATCGGACCCCAGGTCCCCGGTGACCACGCCCGCCACACTGAACCGCTTCCTCGAGGGCGGGGGCGACCGTATCCGGGGGCGCTTCGCCCTCGGGGATCTGGGAGACGCTTCCTCGATCACTCGATGGCGTAAGGGGGGCGCAGTTGCGTGTCTTCGGTGGCGCTACATTCAACAAGCGCGGCGGCGGGTCCCGGTGCCGCTTCTGAGCAACAAGGCCTTGTCCTCGAGGGCATCGGTACCAGGGCCCGCCTCACCGCCGCCTAAGGCCTCCTCGCCCAGAGGCGGTGTGCTCCCGAACCGATGTGCTCGGACCCAGCGCCGATCGTACCCTCAGTCTCGGTGGTACCAACCGGGGATACGGCCGATGGGCTGGATGCGACGACATCAGATCGAGCCCTACGCCGAGAGGTAGACGCCCCCACCTTGCCATCACCTTCACAGTGGCGACTCCGGACCTCTGCTGGCACCGCGCATTCAGGTACGGGGATGCCCAGGGCCTCGCACACCCGGTTTATCCGCCCTGCTTCGTCGAGGTTGTCACAACTTCGCGAAGCTTGTGCTCCTTGGCCGTGTATGGCCCAAGAAGTGCAACTACCGCATGCTCTGCATCCTCAAGTCGGAGCCCTACACGCAAAGGTAAGGCATTGTTCACAAGTGGTTGCACGCATACATGTGCGTGTGCACAGCCTAGGGCAGAAGAGCTTACAGGGAGCGGAGGGCTTCGCAAGAGAGGATACTGTCGGGTGGATGCCATCTCTCCGGGTGCGGCACCACTCGTATTTCCACTGGCCGGAGAGCGGCGACGCCCCGTACGTAGTAAATTCCTCGGCGAGGTCGCGCATGTTAAATTGGAGGGCGACACTGGCAAGCCTCCGCGCCTTCTGTTCGTCGCTTCCCTTCGGCTTCAACCCCGGCGAGCTGTTGAAGGATATTGGTCCTCCACGGCACAGAAGACCGCTGGTGCGCGTCACATGGTGGTAGAACCTCCGTCGCATCCAGCCAGACTCTCACTTCCCTCGCATCGCTAACGAGGGGAAGAGCCTCGTGCACTGCGACCTCAGCATCAAGTTGACACTGCCAAAGTTCGACATCGCCCCCCTCGACCTTCTTCGGCTGGCAACGCGCGTCATGTAGGAGAGCGAACAGGTTTGTGCTGGGGCGGACACATTCATTTGCGCGCCAGCGTAAGCGGCCCGAGCGAATTATCGCGTTCGGTCATTGCGCCGGCTCAAACCATAAGCCATAAGACCTCGCTGATGAAGACTGTCAAAGGCATCCGAAGCCTGGCATCAAAAAACGCAACGAAGACAATCGCCTCCGTCTCCCCCTAGCGCGGCTCCGTCTCGTCGCTGCGGGGCAGGCGAATCCTTGCACGCTCCTCCAGCTTTTTCTCCCGGAGGAGAGTCTGGATCATCTCCTCCGTAGCGAGACTCCGCCCTAACACATGGGAGCAGCGGCCTCCCAACTTCTTCATGGCGTCCCACCGCTTGTCGAACGGTGGGTCGCGAACCACCAGAGCGTATTCTACCGGTGGTGGGGACACACCACGTTGGCTAGACGAGGCACTTCCGCTGAGACGGCGAGCAAGATCTTCACGGCACGCCATCCTCATCCAAAGTGAAGAAGCAGGAGCAAGGGTAGATTGCACAAAAGAACGCGGGGAAAGAAACCAAAGCAATGGCAAATGAGCAGCCAAGAGGAGCATTCGCATGCCGGTGGTGACGCCTTATAAAGCCCCATGATTGGAAATGCAGCGGCGGGAGCTAGCGGTTCGGCTCCTCGATCGAGCGTAACGGCGCGGCGTAGGCGCCGCAGGCGGTGGCGATAGCGCACGACACGCCAATAGCGTCCCGCCCCTCTCGGGAAGGGGCGCATTACCGTGGTCGTACGACTACTGACAGCCCATGATGCACCAATCGCGTCCCGCCGCGTGTACCTTCCCATCGGGACAGCGTGTACGGCTGCAGCAGCCAGCCCCTACCACTTCAGGGGTCGGCGCAATTCTCGCCACCATTAAGGTGACATCTCCGGACCACGAAGCTATCGGGCCATGTCGACGTCGAGACGGCGGCCCCCAATCGACTCCGCGGGCTATGCGCGGAGCTGGCACGCCTGCGTGCTCGGGTGTCCATGACACGAGCTTTGTCTCGCTTTGACTTCGACCCCGACACCCAGGGGCCCCATGGCCAGCGACGGCTCCGGCAATTCGTTCATCGCCATATAGTCGGCGCAGGGTGGAGACTACACCAAATATCCAGTCTTCATCCAACAACACAGAAGGCTCCATCCAACAACACAAAGGTTCACAAGCCATAAGGACGGAGGGGGCCAAATGGCTCGGCAACATGGATTCGGCCCGTGAAGCTCTTCACCATGCGAGGCTCCTGTTATAGGGGTGGCCCCCACCTAAACCCGGCCGACCTGTTAGAAGGTTGTAAGGCCCAAAATGGGACATGTGTAATGACGTAAATACCCCTGAGAGGGATAGTTGAGTGTAAGGGTATAATTATAAAGCACTCCCCATGTGTGTGTGTATATATATACGACACAGGCCATGGGGAAGATCCCAAGCATCGCTCACCTAACTCTCCACTACTATACTCTCTCTCTCTCTCTCTCTATTTGGTCTGTAGCCACAATAGTACCAAACTTTGATTGCTCGATCTAAAAGCCTAGGTAGAATACAAGCTCTCCCAGCATGCTCTTCTCAAATTCCCTTCTCATAGAATCTAAAAACTTGGAAACAAGAGCATGAGAAAAACCACCAAAGATGATATCATCCACATGAATATGAACAAGCAAAAGAACATTACCACCCTTGAGAGTAAACAAAGTCTTATCTACTTTGCCCATTTGAAAGTCATTCTTTAGAAAGTATGATTTAAGCTTATCATACCATGCTCTGGGTGCTTGTTTTAGACCATATATAGCTTTGGACAATTTATAGATATGACCACGTAACTTGGGATTCTCAAAATCCGATGGTTGTCTGATATAAAATTCCTCCTCAATATAGCCATTAAGAAAAGAACTTCTAACATCCATTTGATATAGTCTAAACCCCTTTGATGCAGCAAATGCTAATAGGATTCTAATGGCTTCTAATCGAGCAACAGGTGCAAATGTTTCACCAAAATCAAGACCTTCTACCTTGGTGAATCCTTGAGCCACAAGCCTAGCCTTATTTCAAACAACAGTACCATCCTTACTTTGTTTATTCTTAAAAACCCATTTAGTTCCAATAACATTATGGCCATGAGGAGATGAGACTAAAGTCCAGACTTTATTATGCTCAAAATTTTCTAATTCCTCATGCATGGCATTAATCCAAGACTCATCAGATAAATCATGATTTACATCTTGAGGTTCAAAAGAGGAGACAAAAGTAGAATGAACATATATAGCATTAGAGTTATACCTGTGCGAGGAACTCTCTCATTTAACTCACCAATCATTTGTTCAGGGGATGACGTCATTGAATATGTAGAGGAGCTTGTGAAGTGGTCGTAGGAGTAGTCGTTGGTGTAGTCGTAGTAGTCGCAGTGGCCTCCACCTCATGAGTGATTGTGAGAGTGGTCGTAGGTGTAGTCGTAGTGGTCGTAGCGGCCTCTACCTCAAGAGTGGCCGTAGGTGTTGAAGTGTGACACAGGAACTCCCTTTCGTCATCATCAGAATCATAGAAGATGTCCTTGTGTGCTTTAGTTACCTGTATACCTACATTGTCAGGTCTAATACCAGGGCTAGCCTCATCAAAAGCGATCTCGTAGGTCTCAACAATTTTTTTAGTCTCTAAGTAGAGTATACGATAACCTCAGTGTGAGCGCATATCAGGAAGATTGCCATCCGAGGATCTCGATTTAAATTTGTCACGATTGCCATATTTATGTATGAAGTATCGACATTCAAACACCCTCAAGTGAGAAACATTAGGAGAGCAACCAAAACAAAGCTCATAGGAAGTCTTATGCAATTTAGCTCATGAAAACTCTATTCAAAATATAGCAAGCGATCGAAATAGCTTCAACCCAATACTTTCTAGTAGTAGAATACTCATCTAACATTGTCCTAGACATCTCAACCAAAATTCTATTTTTATGTTAGACCACACCATTCTGTTGAGGCACAAGAGCTGATGAAAATTGATAATCAAAACCATTTTCGGCACAAAAAGTGACCGAAAACTTCATCCTTAGATGCCATAAAAATAAACCTAAGAGTATCTGGAGTAATCATCAATAATAACAAGAACATACCATTTACCTTCAACCAACTGAACCCTAAAGGGACCTACAGTATCCATGTGCAATAATTGCCTAGAGAATCAGTCAAGACTAGTGTGAGTGAGAGATGTGCTGATGCGACCACTTTACCATTTTGACAACGTGAACAAATTAGATCCAATAACTTTTCAATCTTAAGACTAGGAATTCCTCTAACAGGATTCATATTACTGAGCCATACAAGATGATTAAAGCCAATATGGCCTAATCGTTGGTACCAGAAGAATGAATCCTTAGAATATGATGAAATAAGACACCTAAGATCATAAGATACTAAATACAAAAAGTCATCCTTAAACAGGCGACCAACTCAACTAACTTTGCATACAAGATCACGGATGAATGCAAAATACAGTATGAATGCTTTTAAAGTTTACCTCAAGATCATCATCTACCAACCGTGAAACTGAAAGCAAATTATAGCTCAACTTCTCGATAAGAATGATGTCCTTTAAGATTAACTTGTCGTTGGCGTGCACATCGCCTTCACAGAACTCATCCTTTAGAGTTATCCCCAAAGTGATCATCTCATCACCAGTAATACAAGTGAGGAGGAGAACCATTGTGAGTCTTCGGTCATATGGTCGAACAACCGGAGTCAATGAAGTATATGTTCTCCTTCCTCTTGCGACAAGCCTCTGAGCACAAACAATTATCGATACCTTAGTACTGGGGTTAGACAATAAAGATTTAGATATCCAGTACTGAGATACTCGACGAACAGGAGCAAAAGCATGCACTGATAAAGATTTAAGTGAAGCATTAGCATTTGACATATTTCGACCAGAAAGACGATAAGGTGTTGGTTTGACCATGGAGCGGTCTGACCTCGGTAGAGCTGGCCTGACCGCTAATCAGTCTAAATGTGTAGATACTGCCATCGAAAGTCTCTTGACAAGATGGTTCAACCATGGGAAACAACTGGTCAAAAATATTGTTCGACCACGCTGGTCCAACCACTAGAAACAACTAGTCAAACATCTAGTCCAGCATCACTGGTTCAACCACGAGAAGCAACTGGCAAAAACACTTCCTCTTCCTGTCCTTCTTCTCTTTCTTTGCTTTTCTAAAGCAAAATTGAACCAAATAACCGTCTTTCCCACAATTAGTGCATTGATACTTAACTTGATGAGTGGACATATCAGCCGACTTCACAACACTTAGTTTGGTAGAGAACTCTTTTGTAATCCCAACAGATCTAAAGACAACTTGTTTTAGTTTAGACTCTTTAGTTTTTCCTGGTTCGAGCACCTTGACAACATTAGGAGGATTATTCTTAGCATGCTCAACAAAATTAAATCCTAGACCATGATTTTTCACACTAGTTTCGACTTGTCTAGGATCATATTCAAATTCTTCTTGCCAAAAGAAAACATTTCTAAAGTGTTTTTAAGGTACTCATTCTCTTTAGCCAGCGAAGAACAAGATGTGCACTTAACAGATACTATCACCGAATGTTTGGAAGCACTAGACTGAGCCAACTTTTCCTTCTCAGCAAACTCGTTAAGTTGTCTAGTCAAAGCTTCTATTTCTATATTAAGCTTGGGACAGTTAGAGCAAGAAAGAGTCTTATGATAAAACATCTGTTGAATTTATTCCTGAAATGAATTAAGTCTAGTGTTGTGGTTACAGACCAAACAGAGAGAGAGTGTGGTAGTGGAGAGTTAGTAAAATGAATGGCTTCTGCCTTCCCCCCGTAGCCTATGCCACATATATATATTCACATGGGGAGTGCTTGTACAGTTGTACCTTTACACATGAGTATTCCCCTCAGGGGCTCTTATGTCATTACACATGTCCTATTTCGGACCTAACGGGACTCTGGGCTCGGTGGGGCCACCCCTACAACAGAGCCTCTCATGGTGAAGGGCTTCACGGGCCAAAGCCATGCCGGCCGAGTCCTTTGGCCCCCTCCGTCCCATCGGCTGTGATGCTGATGACTTGGATAGTGCGCCGCGTCCGGTAGTGCTTGCGCGAGGCTGTCTTCGGGTCCCGGCGCGCACGCCTCGGGGCGAAGGCACCGGGAAGACCGAGAGCCGGCGGGGCGAGTCGTGCTTGTGCGAGGGCCGTCTCCGTGCTCGGGGCGGCGGCCGAGGCGAAGGCGCTTGGGTAGGCCGAGGCCGGCCGGGCGGGTCCGGCGTGCCTACCTCGCTCGGATATTTATGGGCAAAGCCGACTTGGTCGGCTGCCCTTAGCGGCCGAGTCTCGGGAGATGCGTCGCGCGATGTGGCGCCAGCGCGAGAGATGGTTGCTTGGTCGGGAGTGCGCTTTAATGATGCAGGAATCGCGGCGGCCTTTGTCGGGGTAGTAGGCACGCACGCTCCGCCTGCTGCCTTTGGATGTGGGCACGTGGTGGTGTAATTGGAGCATCGTGGGATGCGGCGTTCCCGACCACGGCGTTCGCCTCTTCCCGGGGAAAAGTGGCCCGCGGCGGGAGTGTATGGCGCATTGGGCGCCGGCGACCACCTACCCACGCTTGCGCGGTTGCGTGATGCACTTGCCCAATGTCGTGGGTAGCCGAACGCTTTGTAGTGCGTAAACGATCTTACGCTGTAGGGAGATGGGGGCTTTATAAACTGCCCTATGGGCATGCGGTCGTTCCCTTGGCTGCTTGATGGCATGTGCGTTCCTTCTTGCACCTCCTCTTGCTATTCTCGCCTCGCGCTTGCTCGCCACCATGAGAGAGGGATGGCTGCGTGCGACGACCTGCCCGGCTAACACGGTGCGCCCTTGAGCGACCCGTGCGTCGCCTTAGCGAGCGCCTTGTCGGCCAGTGTTGCTGCGCCACCACGTGAGTCCGCTGGTTCATGCGACGAAGTCCCGGCTGGGGATGCGTGAAAAGGTCAAAGGTCATTTGCTCGTGTCTTGGGGCGGAGCCGCGTCACGGAGGACACCCTCGAACCCTTCTTGATGAAGAAGGGAGGAGGCGTGCGGGGCTCGCTGTCGGGCGTGGCGAAGCGGGCGAACCGGGAGAGTCGGAGCGATCGTCTTCGTGGCATTCTTCGGCGCGGGCTCCGAATCCCGGCGCACTTTGTTCGTGAAGTCTGCGGCGTATGGGTTGGAGGCTGGCGCGGTGACTCCGATCGCGATCGTTCGGTTGGCCATCTTCACTTGAGCGTGCGGACGGAGGATACCCATCCCGCGCGAGCTGTTCGCCATCTGCACTGCGCGCGCGGTGCCAACGAGGAGAGTGGAAGGGAGCTTACTCGAACCGGCGGCGTGGACTTCGTCTTTGGCCGCAGTGCTCGCTTTGTTTCCAGCGTTGGCTCGCGGGGAAAGTGGGAGAAACGGCTGAACCGGGCGGTGGTTCTACTACGCCGTGATGAGCACGGCGGCGTGCGGGCCGTGGGGGCGATATCATTCGACCGGCTGTTCGAATGTGACACCTCGGCGGCGGCGGCGGCTGCGCTTCGGAGACTTCTTGGGTCGTACTCGGTTCAACATGCGTGACCTCGCGGAGGAGTTCACCATATGCGGGATATCCCGCTTGCTTGTAGCGGAAATGGCGGCGAGGCCCGATCGGAAGGATGGCATCCACCGGGGTGTCTTCGCTCCATAGGCCCTCCGCACCCTGTAAGTGTCCCTGCGATATGCCAAGTACCACGCGGGCGGTTGCAAATCGCTGGGTATGACACTCCGCTTGTGCTGCGATGCGCCGGTTAGAAGATGCGGGCGCGCGATGCTGCGATGCTTGGGCGTACGGCGAAGGAGCACAAGGCCCGTGAGTCGCGACTTCCTTGGCGAAGAAGGGGCGGATTAATCGGGTGTGCGAGGTCTTGGAAATCCCCGTTCTGGAGCGCCCAGTGCCTGCGGAGTCGCCGAGCGGTGCGATGGTGGTAGTGCCATCTTCTCGGAGCGTGGTCCAGTTGGAGGTCATTGCCCTTAGTTCGCCGACCATGTCGCTGGTCGAGAACATGAGGCGAGGGCGAGATGGCGGGCTCGGATCGACCGATCCGGGGCGCGTAACTCCCGCGAGGCGTATGTGGTGGCTGGCGACGAGCATGCACCTCGCCGTTCTTGAAGATGACGCCTCGTCACCTCCAACGGCAACCGCCGCGTTGTCGCTAACGGCGGCTTCCGCGGCTGCCCAGGTGGCCACGGAGGCTTCACCTACGACTCCGAAGGCAAAGCGGCCTCGGGTGCGATCGCGCCATCTTCTAGGGGCGGTTCGGTGTGGCGGGTCGATGGCTGCGGCCACGGCGGCTAGCGAGGATGCTCCTGGCCGGGGTTGTTGCGCCTCGAGCCAGCGGCGCTCATGACCCAGTGGAGGCGCGGTAGAGGGCCGGAGGTAGGCGTGGTTCGTTTCGTCGCGCGACTTCGAAACTCTCCCGATTTGCTCGCTTATTCCGTCGGCGCCGGGCGAGGCAGGGTCTCCCAAACGAGGGCAAGAATCAAGCAATGGGGGGCCCCGCGATGTCACCGGCCTGATTGATCCGGGGACCGTGTGTGCCCCAACTGCTGCGGAAGGCACTGGGGCGGGGGCTCTAGGGCTTGACGTCTCCGACTTCGTACCTCGGTGGGGCGCTTCACGCCTGGAACAAGGTGGCGAGTATCTTTGGCGCGCCTAGATCGACAGGCGCTGCACTCCTGCAGGGGCAAGCTTTTGGCACTCGCGCTGGGTGCCTCCGAGATGAGGGTAACGGTCTCCGTTCTCGCTGTATACCCCTTGCTTACCTGAGAGGTAACCCTTGTTGTTATACTCATGTAGACGCTTGCAATTGGCAAAGCCCTCGAAGAAACTTCGCTTCGCGGCGGAAGAACCTGGAAGACCAGTTGCGCGTCGCGACGATGCCAACGCCACCAGGGCGAGGTCATCACAGTCTTTGATGGCGGAGCGGAGACGAGGCTATTGGCGGCAGCGTGGGCGGTGGCGCGAATCGAAGAACGCAGCGATGGCGCACAACTCGTGATCGGGAGGCCCAGCGCACGCGGCGGAGGAGGCGAACCGCCCTTCTTCAGCGAATCTCCGCGCTAGAGGCGGAAAAGGAACAGCTTACCGCCTCCGTTGCGGAGAAGATGCTATCTGGGACACCGCATGCTCCTCCACGTGGAATGCGATAGAGTCTTTGGGCGGGTCCTCAGGGGCTTTGTGTGCACATGGAGGGCGCCACTCATGGCCGCCAAGACTGATGGAGGCGGCAGGCGAATCGAAGAGGGCTCGGCGTCGCCTCTCCACAGCGCCAAGGCTTCGGCACCGCTGCGGCTATATGAGTCTTGGGCTTGCCCTGCGCCTTTGCCTGCTGGTGGGTGCGAGCATGTCAATGGTGGCGAACCCTCGGCTCGACTTGCCTACCCAGACCGGGGTGATATCGATGCCGTCGCGTGCGCCGAGCCGCGACCGAAACTTCCATGGCTGAATTTGGAATTATGTCGGGAGGGTGCGCGCTTGATTGCTTCTGGCGGCCATTGCGAGCGAGGGGCGTGCTTGCCGGCTCGAAGAGGTCCTCGGCGCAGCGCAGCGACGTATGAGCGCTCGTCGCGGCGAAGATGGCGCGAACTCATAGGAATAGTCCGGGTTTTGCGCGTTCCCGCCATGTGTATGCCTTACGTAATGTAGCTTGTCTTGCTCGGGTCAGCGACAATTCTCCCATGCACTTGTTATGATGTAATATGCTGTGAGCTAGGGGGCCATGTAAAGCGCGGGTATCGCGTCGCCTCTCGTTCGGGTATCAGCAAACGGGCTTGCGGACACTTTGCGCCTCGGACCCCAGACTAGTCGAGGTATGCATGGGGACCTCGACCGCTCCCCTTGTTTTGTATGTTCCAGGGGGTGCGCGCAAGGGGCGCGCATCGCGCATGCAGGAATATCAAAGCTGCGGTTGTCTGCAGTAAAGCGTCGCGAGATAAGCGTCCGTGTTGTTTTTTTGTTTTTTTTTTTTTCGACTCGGAGAGTGCGGGGATCGACATCCCGTCTTATTTATACTCAAAAATGCGCCTGGGAACCGCGCCCATGCGTGCCTTGAGGTTCAGCGTCTTGTTTATACTCGTAGAGTGCGCGAGGATTGCATCCGCGTCTTTTTATACTCGGAGTGCGCGGAATATACATCCACGTCTAATTTATACTCGAAAAATGCGCGCTAAAGCAACGCCCATGCGTGCGCGGGGTTCGCGTCTTGTTTATACTCCGTAGAGTGCGCAGGGATAGCATTCGCGTCTTCTTTATACTCCGGAGAGTGTGTGCGGAGGCAGACCTCGCGCTACATCTTATTTAGAGTCCGTAGACTGCGCGCGGAGGTGAACCTCTGCGCGTTGTGGCGATGAAGTGCGTCGCGAGCGGACCTTGGCGCTCGTCTTATTTATATTCCGTGGAGTGCGTGCGGAGGCGGACCTCGCGCTACGTCTTATTTAGAGTCCGTAGACTGCGCGCGGAGGCGAACCTCCGCGCGTTGCGGGTGGTGAAATTGCGTGCGGAGGCGGACCTCGATGCTACGTCTTATTTATACTCCGTGGAGTGCGTGCGGAGGCGGACCTCGCGCTATGTCTTATTTAGAGTCCGTAGACTGCGCGCGGAGGCGAACCTCCGCGCGTTGCGAGCGGTGAAGTGCGTGCGGGCGGACCTCGGCGCTCGTCTTATTTATACTCCGTGGAGTGCATGCGGGCGGACCTCATGCTACGTCTTATTTAGAGTCCGTGAAGCTGCGCGGCGAACCTCCGCGCGTTGCGAGCGGTGAAGTGCGTGCGAGGCGGACACGGGCGCTTCGTCTTATTTATACTCCGTGGAGTGCGTGCGGGCGGCCCTCACTCGTCTTATTTAGAGTTAAGTAGGCTGCGCGGGCGTCCCCGTAGCGTCTTTATTCATGCTCATGCGTATTGCGCCTGAAGGTGACCCGCCGCGCTTTTAATCTGGCGGGAGAATTTGCATGAGCGATGCACTTTATTAAATTCCCGTTCTGCGGGTGGCGGTTACAAAGGTTAGGCACTAACAGTTGGCGCTTACATCTGCCGGCCGGGAAGGCCCTTGGTCTTGTGGACTTGACTCGAGCGTATCACCATAAGCGGTCCGCATTCCACGTGTGGCGGGCGTGTGCCCTTCAAGGTGCCTAAGCGTCGCTCCTTCCGCGGGGCCTGCGGCGGCGTGCGGGCCTTCCGGCGGACTCGAGCTTGCCTCGTCTCGCGTGGAGTGCCATCTTGAGGCGAGTCTCTGAGTGCGAATTCCGTGGAGTACGTGAGCGATTGCGATCGTGCACCATCGCCGCGCGTATTTTATGACGTCTTTGTGTTGCGCTTGCGGTCTCCGTCAAAGGAGATCCACGGACAATTAGGCGCTCCTCGTGCAGTGCTTGGGCGAGGACCAGCGAGCAGCCTTTATTTCTTGGTGTGGCGTATCGACGCGAAGAGGAGCTTGAAAGGCGTGAATGTAACAGCCCAGCTGTTATTTCAAAAAAAAATATTTAATTTAATTTAAAATAAAATATTTGCTTTTGGTTGTTTAAGTTTTTAAAAATTTAATTGCCTGATTTTTCTGCTTTTAAAAGGGGTTTTCTTGTGAAAATAATTTAAGCAAAAAAAAATTAAAAATTTAAATAACAATCAATTTAGTTTAAAATAAAAATCAAAATTATCTCGTTGCTTAAAATTTTAAATTTTTAGCTAACTTTATTTTCTGCGTAAAGAAAAGAGCCTTTCTGTTAAACAAAAAACATATATTATAATGAAAAATATCTAAATGTCAGTGGAAAATATTTTTATAAGTTCAAAATAGCTTTAGAAACTTCTATGAATTTTTCTAAGATTTTTAAGCTTTATTTGTTAATTATTGTATTATTTTAGAGCTAGAAAATAAAAACATTTTAAAAATTAAAATAAATGTCAATTAATTCCGAAATTATTTTCTTAATCTTTTCAGGTTCCAAGGATCTTTAGAAAATTTTCTTAAAATTTTCCGAATTTTCTTTTCTTTTCTTTTTTCTCTCTCTTCTCTCTTTTCTCTCTCTTCCTTTTCCTTTCTTCTTCCTCCAGACCATCGTGCAGTCACAAGGGCAGCCATGGGCGCCTCCTTCAAGATCTTGAAACCATTGATTTCCTCCACCATTTTTCACGAAATAAATTGCAATCAACTCCTCTCATTAAGATCTTTCATTCCCCCACCGTTTCCCCTCAAATTAATGAGCCGTTTCGCGGGATTTAACCCATGTCATTCAAAGACATGGATGCTTGATCTCCCTCCTCGGGCCTCCTCAACCCCTATAAAAGGGAGCCCCGTGAGCCTCTCCTCATCCTCACTCAACCCGAAAATCTCAAGTCCCCACTCCTCTCTATTGGCCGCAATCAGGTTCTTGTTTCGTTGTTCAAGCGCCGTTCTTCGGCCTTTTGCGCCTCGTCCGGTGGGCCCGCCGCGTTTGAGCACATCCCGGCTTCGCCTCGCCGTGTTCTACGCGGTGCTCACCTCGCCTTCGCCGGAGCATCGCCGGAGCATCATCGGCACCGTGGGCCAATTCGCGTCGTCGTTTCTCGCGTCGCCACCGACCGACCGTGCATACCCGACCAAAACCAAGGTGAGCATCACGTTCCCCACGCTCTACTCTTTGTTTCGCCGCATGTCTCGCATGTTAATTCCTCTCCGTTTGCCGGAACGCCGATGTCGACTGTAGGCCACATAAAGTCTTGTTCACCGCGTTTCGCTAGTCCGTTGGCGAGCCGTCTGCGGCGTTGAGTTCGTCTCAACACGTTCATTGTCGTGCTCCCCTGTTTGTCCAAAAGCCTTTTTCAAATATTTGCGTCAACACCTGCGCCATGGCGCAAATGACGCCAGCGTCCCCGCCTGTCTGGAATGCTTTCAACAATCCGTGCACGTCAAAGCGTGCCAAACCATCAGGAGGCTATGTTTCAGCGGTTTTGGATTCGCGCGCTGGCGAAGATATTGAATTTTTAGTGTTTGGTGCGTCGTCGTTCAAGCGACGATTGCGTTACCTCGGTGAGTTTTGGCTTAGCGATATTTTCTAACCGCCTCGCGCGTTCTAAGCCATGCTCACCTTACTTCTCCTTGTTCTATTCCGAAAATTATTCTTATCTTTAACCCTATGTAAATCGTCGTGGTACACGTCGTCACGTGCTCCGTTTGGCGTGCCGTCGGTTCCTACATGTGCCTCGGGTCATTAGCAACCATTGGCTTCACCTCCCGTGCCTTTTCTCGTCGGCGACACGGCCAAAAACAGTGAAAAGGCTGCTGTCTGTTACTGTTCACACAGAATATTCCTTGAATATTCCTGATTTTCTTTTCAGAATTTTCTGATCCGCCAATCTTCCAATCGCTCGTTCTCCTCCGTCAGAACTCTGAATCAAGTGATTCAAGTTTCTAAATTCATCTAAATTCATAATCTACCTTGTAGTATTTATTTCATAATTTTGGATTTTCTCGACCACCCCTTGGCTAAGCTTCCTCTCACGGAGCAGCAGTCGCCATGCACTTGCGAGGATTGCCACACCTGCCTCACCTCGCCAACCACCTTTCAACCACTTGCAGTGATGCACAAGTGCACCCATGCACTTCTGCAATCCCTCTCTCCTTTGCGCCACTCGCCAATCCCAGCAGTGCCTCGCTGCGCCCGACAAGCCCACGAGCTTTGTGCGCCGCATCGCCATCCATGGGCTCGGCTCCACTGTTCCCCTCACCCCATTGCCTGGTTTTGCTCGTAAACTGTCACACCGGCGACTTCTACCTTCTTCGTGAGGAGCTCGGCGAGAGTGCGATGCCTTGGACTTCCTTGTGCCTCGCCGTGCCATTGATAACCGTACCCACCTCCACTCACCCTTGCGCGACCAACTCTATGAGCTCGAACCTTGCACCAAAGCTGGACTCATACTCTTCTTCCTCTTTTGTACATCTCACGGTCTTCACGCGTTGGATCACTCGGATCTCGTCTTGTGAACTGTCCAACTTCTTCCAACTATCCAGATTCTTGGACTCCATTATCACGGAGGCTTCTTGAACTCCTCTGCTCGGGCCTTCAACCGACTTGACCTTCAACTCCGAGAGATTTGACCTTGAAGACTCGATTTTGACTTTGACCTTGGAGACTTCAACTCGACCTTGACCTTTGACCTCGAAGACTTTGACTTGACCTTGATCTCGGGCCTTCAACCGACCTCAGTCTTCAAGCGACCATGGTCGTTGGGTGTTTTTAACCTACACACCCTCCACCTCTCGAACCCTCCGATCTCTCAGGCCACTCGAAGCGCCCGACCTCTCAAGCCGTCAGATTGTTTGACTACTCTGTATAAATCAATTCTTTCGACCAGCTTCTGATTCAGACCGGTCTTCGACCATTGCACCTATACTTGGAGTCTTTGTCTTCGACTTAGACTTCCGCATCTTTAACAGTTGATTCGACCATGGTTTTGACCATACACAAATATTGTAACCAGGCCACTTTTCCTTCACAAAGAAAAGAATTCCAATAATTTCTTTTATTAGTTCCTTTGGAATTCAAACTTCAGAAGGCGTTCTCCTTCATCCTAACTCGATTGGATCCATTCAAATTCCTAAATTCATCTAAATTCCTATTCTATCTCCCAGCATATATTTTATAAATTGTGGATTTTATTTGGATTTTAGTTGAGTTTAGTTTGTTACGGCTTTTCACGTGTAGACTACGACTAATCCGGAGTATAATTTGGCGAACCTCAAAGAAACTTCAAAGCAAGGCAAGTTACACCTTTGATCATGTTGCTCCACTAATTTAAATTATTTATGTTGTTTTCAAAATTATTATGCATGCGTACTTTTATCCAATCTAGTTTAAATTCGATTTAAACTCTAGTTATCCTAAATCCTTTGGATGACCAAATTTGACATTGAATACCATTGTACCTTGTCAACCTAGATAAAACCTAGTTAATACTTTAGCACTAACTAGAAATTTTGTAGAAATGTAGCCATGCTTAGAATACTTATGGTTTGGGATGATCTTTCACATAAAATGATAGACTTTAAAACTGAATCCTTGACTTTGGTGAGTCAAGAATGTTTATGAAATTATTTCAAAATAAAATATGAAAGCTGGTTTAGACTTAGGCAATTGGTTAGAGTGGTGGAGTGCAGGCATGCCTGTTGGTTGGAGCATGATGGTTGGTATCGTGCAGGGGTATGTGGTTGGGCCTAAGTCGATTAAGGACAGTGCATGAGCTACTATTGCAAAGCCCTGTCGTACTACCACAAGTGCGGTATGGGACAGACACTGCCGAATAATTTGTGAAGTTCCAACATGATCTCGCTATAGGCTGAATGTGGCGCGGCGTGGGCGTGAGAAGTCTCACGGCACAAGAGGGCTCCAACATGTGGATTCATGTTGTGGTGAAACCTTAGTGGCGGCGTGATTATGTTGACAACGGATCATTGTAAAGGCCTTGTCATGATCTCCTGCGCACACCTAAGGAAGTGTGTAACTCGCGTGGCAAACCGGGATGATCATGTCTTGTGGGTAAGGTGTACAACCTCTGCAGTGTATAACCTATCTGGATAGCCGTGCCCACGGTCATGGGCAAGGTGAGTAAAGTTTTCCACTGATTAGACTTTGCTTTTCAAAATGGTTTCGAAAACCTTGTGGATGGATGGAATCCATAAGAGATTTTGGAAAAGCGTGTGGATGGATGGAATCCATATGAGATCTTTTGGAAAAGATGGTCGGGTGAGATGCCCGTGGATAGGTTAGTGTTTGGTTGGAGCCTGCACTAACGGTAACTATTTTGTTTACAATGTTGTTTTACTTAATGTATCAAATTCAGCTTTTGTACTTACTTATGATATTTACTCAATGATAGCCTTTTATGCAAATTAACCATATTATGCCTTCCTTTGAAACTCCTTATGCATGCATCACATACATTATAACTCTGGTGTAACTTGTGGAGTACTTTTGTACTCATGTTGCTATATTTAACTCTTTTCCGAGGAAGCCTTGACGACTTGGTGAGGATTGCGACTAGGCGCGTCTTACGTCATTCGCCTTGTGGGAAGGCTGGATGAAATCTTGCTTTATGTATTTCTTCCATTGTCTTCTTTTGCTATTATTGTAAACTTTGGCCATCAGGCTCATATTAGTTAAATAAAGTTTGTCATTACGCATGATATTTGTCTTTGTGATCTTTGTGTGCACTAGCTTTTCACGGGATAGTGCGATTAACACGAGAGGGTTACGGAGTTCTTGCTCAGGTCGACGATGAACCCGTTAGGCGTGTGACCGTTGTGTGAAGGACGAGAGGGCGTTGTGGGCTCGCCCGCCACTTCCTTTTGGTAACCCGACGAGCGCTTCTTGATTGCGGTCGAGATGGCGCCGTTGCCCTCGACCGCCCGTTGGGTGTGGGTGTCCGGCCGAAGCGAGCCGGAGGTGATGCCCATGTTGCCGCAAAATTCTTTGAATGGGGCTGCATCAAACTATAGACCGTTGTCGACGGTGATCTCCCTGGGCACGCCAAATCGACATATGATGTTACGCGAGGAAGCGGTAAGAGTGCCGAGGTAATCTTGGCCAGAACTACCGCCTCCGGCCACCTGGAGAAGTACTCCAGGGCAACTACGATGAATCGCAGGTCCCTTGGGGCCCTGGGAAGTGGTCCCACGATGTCAATGCCCCACCTCGCCAGTGGCCATACCGGGGGTATGGGGTGGAGGCTTGTCGAACTTTGTGGATAGCCCTTCCATCCATTGGCAACCTTGACAATGGTGCACGAATCTTGGGCATCGCGGCGGTGTTGGCCAATAAAAACCCATGCGAATGCCTTGCCCACGAGACCTTGGTTGGAGGTGCGAGCGCAGAGACCGCGTGAATTTCCGCAGGAGCGCTTGCCTTCTTCACGCGGGAGGCACCGCGAGAAGCGATCGCGAACCCCTTCTTGTAAAGTGCCCGTCGAGCACTTGGAAGGACCTAGCGCGGTGTTGCAAGCGCTGGAGCTCGGAGTCGTCGGTTCGCGATGCCTTGCGAAAGCGAAGGGCTCCCTGAGTCGCCTGGCTGGTGATTTGATGAGCAGTCGCGTCCGATTATCTGTGCTATGGCGCTTGGCGAGTCTCGTAAATGCCCCTTGGGGTGGGAGCTGTTGGCGGCGGCCTTGGCGGGACGTCGGCTTGTTCGTTGTCGCTCGAGGATGGCCTTCAGCGTGACACCCAAAAGTGTCGTTCCTTCGCTCGTCTGGTGCTAGGTACTTGCTAGCTCGGGTCCTTGGCTTGGTATGACTCTGAGCTCCCATCGCTCCCATCGCTTTGAGCTTCCCGAGGAATCAGTGTGGACGAGGACTCGCCTTGCTCCCATCGCTTTGAGCTTCCCGAGGCCGAAGAGTAACGCCTCGTATTCAGCCGTGTTGTTTGTAGCCGGAAACGCTAGGCGCGCCGAGTAACACAGGCGTCGCCCCTCTGGGGTGGTGATGACGGCGCCCACCCCAGCGCGCGCAAACACCGTCGCTCCATCGGTATTAAGCGTCCACACGGGTCTTGGTGGAGGCGGGTGGCTGGGTCCGTTCCTCGAGGAAGTCCGCCAGAACTTGAGACTTGATCGCCGTTCGAGAGGTGTATGTTAAGGAGAACGGGGCCAGCTCTGCCACCCATTTCCCAATTCGCCCCGTGGACTCCTTGTTGTGGAGCATCTCTGCTAGGGGGAACGATGATGGCACCGTTATCGGGTGGGCCAAGAAGTAATGCTGGAGTTTCCTTGAGGCCATGACCAGCGCGTAAGCAAGCTTCTCGAGCTCGGTATATCGCGTCTTGGCGCCCTGAAGAGCTTTAGAGACGAAGTACACTGGCCGTTGAAGCGCGCCCTCCTCCGGGGCGAGGCGTGCGATCGTCGTTGAAGGCGGCGAGGTAGAGTAGGAGGAGCCTCAGTGCTTGGGGCCACCCGAGTGGGAAGGGTTGCGAGGTGCTTCTTGAGGTCGTCGAAGGCCTTTGCGCGATTGTCGTCCCAATGAAACCCGTCGCAACCGCGAGGGTCTTGAAAAATGGTAAGCCCCTCTCCGCCGCTCTAGAGAGAAGCGGCTCAAGCCCGCCATGCGACTGCCGACCTCTGGACCTCCGCGTCGTCTTGGGGTTCCATGCCGGGATAAGCGTCAACCTTGCCGGGGTTCGCTTGGATGCCTCGCCCGGATCTGAGGAAGCCCAATAGCTTGCCCGCTGTACACGAAGACACATTTGTCGGATTGAGCTTAATGCCCGCTTGGGAGGTTGTCAAAAGTCTCACGAAGATCCCGGCGTGGGAGGCGAGCTGCGGGTTTTACTACGTCGTCCGTAAGCCTCCACATTTCTTCCTAGGTTGGGCGGCGGGGCCAGCGCGACGAGGCGGGTGAAAGTTGCGCCGCGTTCTTCAAGCCGAAGGGCATCCTTACGGCGAAGGTCCCAGGTGTAATGAAGCCGGTTTTCTCCTCGTCATCCTTGGCTTTGGTGGTAGCGGAATAGGCGTCCATGAAGCTCATGAGCTCGCACCGCGGTTGCGTCGACCGATTGATCTATGCGCGGTAAAGGTAATCGTCGCCGGGCATGCCTTGTTGAGGCGGTGAAGTCAATGCACATGTGCGGCGCCACGGCCTTTTAAGCAACACCGGGTTGGCGAGCGATCCGGATGTTGAACCTCGCGGATAACCCCGCTCGAAGGAGCCGCCACCTCCACCTTGGCGCTTCGCGCGGTCATGAACATCTGGCGAAGTTTACGCTTGCGGGCTTGGCGTCGGGCGGATCGCGAGGTTATGTTCGATGAGAACACGGTCCCTCCTTTGATATCTTCAGGGACCATGCGAAGGCGTCTCTGTTGTCTGGAGGACTCGGAGCAAGTCTTGCTCTACCGGGAGGAGGTCTTCGCCTATGGACACGACGCCCTTACGCTGGAGTGGCACCCTCTTCCTCCGCCCTCGGGTGGGGCTTAGGTGTCCAACCGGGGCGGATGGCGTATCCGCCGGTATTTGTTGGTGAAGGTGTGCACCTTGCGGTGCAAGCGTCGGCCGGTTTGATGCTCGAGCCATATCGATCGCGAAGATGGTGATAACGCCCGCCGTCTGGAAGCTTCATGCATAGGAATGCGAAGTGTGGGATGGCTTTGAAGGAGTTGATGGCGGGCCGGCCCAGTATGGCATTGTACGGATATGAGACGTCCACGACGTCGAAGACGACCTCTTCGATCCTGGCGTTGTCGGCTGGCACAAGGAGACTTGGAGCGGACGACCCGAGCCTTGAGGTTTCCCTCGAGGCCACGAAGGGGGCTTCGAAGCTTTAATAGACTACGAGGTATTCCCATACGATCAAGGGCCTCCGCGAACAAAATGTTGGCGAAGCTCCCTCCATCAACGAGAATCGCTGGCGTCGCATCCCGCAATGTCGGCTGGATGACCAAGGGATCTTGATGGGGAATTCTACACCACAGGCATCGGTGGCGTGAAGGTGATGCTGCAAGGACGCGCGAGAGTAGTTGTGCGAGGAGCGCTCGGCGAAGAGCCTCCTCGATGACATTAATGCCGCGGTATTGGGTTTCTCGGGAGACCCGACGCGGGAGGACCGCCTTGCCTATCTTGTGCTCCGGTACATTGCGGCGTCAATGTCTTTGAAGTTCGTATAGGGGCGCCGCTTTGTCGTAATGCGCGACTTGGTGCATGCCGCGTGAAATGGCCCCGTGGCGTGCACCTCGCACCATCTACCGTATTCTAGGATGTCTGCTCGCGCGCTTGGCATCGCCGCCTCCCAGCGTCCTCTGCGGCGCGAGGTTGATCTGCCCCGGGAATGCCTGCGAAGCGAGGATGTGGCGGGCCTTTTAGGGTCTCCGCTGGTTGCCGGGGCTTACACCTGTCGCCTGGTGAGGTTTGATGCTCCCCATCACCGACGGGCTTACGGGTGTCGCCTGCGGCCACTTGCTTGTGGTCCGTCCTCGGGTTGTCTCTCGCGCTACTTCTTTGTGACAAGCCCTCCACTTGCCTGGCGTCGGAGTCGTTGCCGCTACGCCTCCGCACGTCCTCTTCGTCTCGAGCGTACGCTTCCACTTTGTCGAAGAGCTCCGCCTCCGACTTGAGCAGCTTCCGCGCGTTGTATTCAGCGAGTGGTCCCGGGCGAAGACCTTGTGTGGCTGCATTGATGACGGTCGTTTCGTTGACGTCCTTGACCTGGCAACGCATTTTCACGAAGCGCTTGAAGTAATCCCGGAGCCTTTCGTCAGGTTTTTGCTTGATTGCGAAGAGCTGGTCCGCCTCGACACGCTCGACGTAGTTTCCCTGGAAGTTGCTGCAGAGTTGTCCGCAGATCTGCTCCCACGCGTAGATGGGTTGTGGTGCGATGGAGAAGAACCAGGACAGCGCCACACCTTGCAACGCGAGGGGGAGCCCTCTTGCTTTCGTGTTGTCATCTCCGCCAGTGGCTTCGATGGCGGTCTCGTACACGCGCACGAAGCCTCGCGGGTCGGAGTCGCCCTTGTAGGCCTCGGTGACGTTCAGGAACTTGAAGCCCGCGGGCCAAGCCGCCTGCTGAAGGCTCGCAGAGAGCGGGGACTCCGGATCTATTCGCCGCGATGGGACGCGACTGAGCGTGGGGTTGGACGCCACCGCCGAGGGGGGTTGGCTCGAGCCTCTTGCATGTCCCGCACACTCCGCGAAGTCGGTAGCTCCGGCTGAAACGCGGCGACACCGCCCGGCGGGGCCGTCTCTACCGCGGGCGTGGCGGGCCGTCGGTGCGCTTGGCGGTGCCGCCGGCATGGTGGTGACCACGGCCTGCGCGCCCAGGCTGCGCGCCGCATTATCATCGCTGGGGTTGGTCGTCGGGGTAGTGCCGGTGGGATCGGTCGTCGTGTTGGTGGCGGGGTGGGTCGTCGCGTCGACGGCGGGATTGGTCGTCGCGTCGATGGCGGGGTTGGTCGCGCCAGTGGCGGGGTCCTCGGTCGCACCTACACCACTGCTCATACCTGCGGCTGCTAAAGCCGAAGCCCTCGTGCTGACGCGAGACTTCGCCGCCTCCGCCTTCTTTTTCTTCGCCGCAGATGGTGAAGCTTTCTTTGGTGTCATCCTCCTTCAAATCTGGAGGCTTGCTCTTGTCCTCCCCACGGACGGCGCCAACTGTTGTGGTTACAGACCAAACAGAGAGAGAGTGTGGTAGTGGAGAGTTAGTAAAATGAATGGCTTCTGCCTTCCCCCCGTGGCCTATGCCACATATATATATATATTCACATGGGGAGTGCTTGTACAGTTGTACCTTTACACATGAGTATTCCCCTCAGGGGCTCTTATGTCATTACACATGTCCTATTTCGGACCTAACAGGCCTACTGGGCTCAGGTGGGGGCCACCCCTACAACATCTAGCTTTCAGTAATTCACAATTACAGCAAATTTTAGATTGAGAATTTGAAATACTTGACTCTAAACATGTAGAAGAGCTAGACTTGAGCTTATCAATTTCATCATTTGCAAGTTTTAATTTTGCAACACAAGAATCATGAGCCAATTTCCATTCCTCAAGTTTAGCAGTTACATCACTAAATTGAACCATATTTGATGCATTAACTTTTCTAGAAGATTCGAACCTAGAATGTAAAACTTAACAGAACTCATGTGACTCATCATCAGAAATAGGCGCTCGAAGTCTATTGATTTTAGAATTTAATCTCTCAACAATGAAATCATAGTTTTTAACTTTCTTTTCATATTTCTTGAGCTCCTCTATTAATCTAAGCACAGCACGAGATAAATTTGTGTAAGAAGGTTTTACCTTATCAGGATCAATATAAAGATCATCATTGTCAAGCTCCTCACTATTTGTCATAAAGCATATCCCTGTGAAGTCCACCTCCTTTGCCTTCTTGACATTGTCCTCCTCATCACTTGCAGAATCAACATCGCTCAAATCAATCTCCTCAAGTGTCGAAAGTTCTTTGTTGACCGCCTTTTGATAGTTGTGCTTCTTGCTCTGAGCAGTCTTGAGTTGAAAGTGATGAGTTGGTGCCTTGTCATCATTGACTTACTTTCTCTTTAGTTTGGGGAAATTAAACTAGATATGATTAAGCTTACCACATTCATAGCATCTGATAGGACCTCCTCTCCGCCTTATTATGATGTTATTGATTGCCTTAGTCACCCTGTTGGAAAGAAGTACAAGCTGCTCTTCTGGAATCTCCTCTAATTGTTCATCTGAAATAGAGCACAAAGCAGATAAGGGAACAATAGAGGAACTAGAAGACTTGTCATCCTGGTTAGTCACTAAACCCAAAGAATTATACTTGTTTATCCTAGCCAACACATAAATCTCATGTGTTTTCATCTCGGAGTAAAGATCATTCAAGGTAAGTGTTTCCATGCTAATAGAGTGATTGATAGTAGTGATTAACATATTCCAAACAGACATATCAAGAGCATTCAAAATGTGACGAGCATTGTCAAAATCAGAATATGTAATATCAACAAATTGCAAATCACTAATAATTTTATTGAAGAGATAAAAAAGAACATCTACTAATTCTCCAAGTTTCATCTCAAATTTTGAGTACTTTTTTGAATTGATTCTAATGCACACCTTTAACAGATTTATATTCTTCATGATAATCAGCTAGAGTGGCCCAAATTTTATTGACAAATTTGGGATGAACAATTCTAACAAACTCATTTCTATTTGTACCTTGCAATGAAATATTTCTAACCATAGCATTTGCTTCAACTTCAGAGGTATTTTAAGTTGTAATAACAGGAGGCACTTCATATGTATTTTCAACTTTTGCTAGATAGAATTATCTTGTGTTTGAAGAAAAACCTCCATGTGGATTTTTCAATAGAGATAGTCTGATCCATTAAAAAACGATGGCTTACATGAAAACCAATCCCGATCTAATGGCATTGCAACCTTACTCTGATACCACTTGTAGGATCGTATGGTGCAATCAGAGGGGGTGAATGATTGCCTCTGCTTTTTCAATCTCTTATCGCTCGATGAAGTTCTCGACCGATTGCTTGCTCAACTGCTCGAGTGATTGCTCAACCTTGATCTTTGACCAGATTGAACATACTCGAAATCATCAATCCAGAAGCAAAACCTCTTGATCACCTTTGCACATAGTCATACGCTTTGTTCCACCTGCAAACACCAGCACTTTTTTGAAAAAACCAAGAACCAGATTGATTCAAGATGGTATTTATTTCTGGATCTCTGTGGATTTACAAAGTGCCCTCACAAGCACCCCTAAAATCCCTAGCGAAAAACTAAAGCCGAAACCTTCTCAAAACTCTCTCCAAAATCATACATCGACCCATAGCCTCTTCCTACTTTTATAGGTTAACGTCACATACCGTATCTATCTTAAACACGGATTCAAAATTTTATCTCTTCTGAAAACTAAGGGACCCAAAACCCTTTTGAACACGGATTTTATTCAAACTCTCAATCTTCTCAGTTATGGACTATATCCACAACTCCTAACTCATCACATGACGAAGCCTCTAGAACCTCACCTTTCATATCTTCATCACGCACCATCCATCTTTGATTTCCATGTGCTCCAGCATGAGCCCAACCACCTCACGTGACATCCTCGACAGTCTGGACCTTAGATCTCCCTATCCTAATCCTAGTCCTTCTCGTCACCGATCATGATTGCCTCCACGTCCACTTGCACATGCAAATACCAAAAAAATGTTTTCTCAGTACAAGTTCTTCACAACAGGACTGTCATTAGTCCACACACTCATATCACACTCTTAACTATCCACCAAGATCAACCAAATCGGCAACGACCTCAAAATCTATTGCTTTCTAGAAACCTATCTTAGACCACTGATTATGACCAGTTTGACCACCAAACACAGCCAATCAGACGACTAACGCAACACATACTCAAGACCTACAAGAACAGACAACAACGCACGAACCAATCGCAATGCCTACAACTACGAGTACCAAGTCCTTCAAACTACCGAGCACCGAATCCTTCAAGCACTGTTCCTCTAAATACTGTTCACCAATCACCGACCGTCATGTAACAGCTAGTCACACTGTTGGCCTAACACGAGTACTCGGGGTACTCGAAGATCATAATAATTGAAGAACTCGTACCGACAGTGATGTCTACGAGTATCGACAATGAAGCCTACAGTATATCGCAAAGTTTTCAACTACCGAAGGCGATGACACCAGACCGTAATGTCTATGAGTATCGAGTATCAACCAGTAAAATCGACGACTATCAAGTATCAACCAGCAAAGTCTATGACCATGGACAAAGTATTGTAGCTACGACCATCGACCGGTTACTATAGAAGATGAGCTTTCGACCTCCGACCGGTTCACTGTTGTTTATTACCGGTTAATTGTTTGAGGGTGAAGCCTACGATAACCTTCTGTGGCCGTTCTGCCATGGTCAAGCTAAACGTGGTCGAAATCTGATGTAGTCGAAATACCGTGGTCGTTCAGCCGTGCTCATACTGCCATGGTCGTAATCTGCCGATTTTAGTTCTGCAAAAGAGCGTCAACCAAAATTTTCCCAAACACAAATTTCAATGCATTCTAAAATGTTAATTATTCATCATTAATAAATCCATAACCTATCCACATGGTCTAACACAGCGCATATATAAATCAATGAGAAGCTTTTATGAGGGCATTCGTAAAATAAGGCATAAACGTGCTTTTCGTGTTAGAAAGAATTGACAAAGAGGATTCAGTGCCCATGGACCCTGCTACAAAGACAGCTGCACTAAAGATTTCTGAGCTCAATTCATTCTTCTAGAGAAAGAAACCGCTTCCCCTCCTTGTTGACCTAGATGCCCTTAATTAGTGGGAACAAAAGCTATGGCCAACAAAGATAGTGTCGAGTCCTCGCAAAAAAAAAAGGAAGAAGAAGAGAGTGATTGCAAGGACCACAAGTTCAACATTACCTAGTATTGATATTCATGTTTTGGAAGTTCAACTAAATCTAATTACAGGAGGTTGGTAGATACTCGGTCGTTAGCAAAACAAAAAATATATAGTATTCCTTCCGTTTACAAATAGGTGACGCTTTAGAATATGTAAAGTTAAATGTTCTAAAGTTTGGATACTAATATACACAAAAGTTTTTTAAGAATAGAAAAATAAATTATATAGTACTCACAATATGTAAAAATCACATGTTTTAGCTCTATCCGCGTAAAACGAGGAAGGAGAAGATGCTGACTTTATGGGCAAACTACTGCTTTGGGGACGTGTCAAGTTCGGAAACGACCTACTTACATTTACTAGTAGTGTGCCCGTACTAACGCTACGGTTAAATACAAAACAAGATAAAATTTGTAAAAAATAAAATGAACAATCAGATTCATTAAGATTCACGTCTCATATATTGTATAACCAAATATTTTTGTCATATAATGAATGTCACATAACGACTGATCCTTTGAGGAGGTGACAACATCATTGGACTCACCCACCGACGACTTTCTCCATTCCCACATTGTTTAAACTTGAGGCTACAAAGAAAACAAATATTTTTGTCACATAAAGAAATATGAAACACAGTAAGGCCCTGTTTGGAATGCGGGAATTTTTCCCGATTCCTGCGGGAATTGAACTGTTTCCTGCAAAATTCCTGCAAAATTCCTGTGAAATTCCTCTGTTCCAAACAGGCCCTAAGGAAATAGGTATTTGTGGACTATTTACTTACCATATCACCATGCTAGGACGTCTTTATACACAATATTTTTGGTGCTCTTCCCTGAGGCATCTCCCCGAACACCCTTTATATTGTTCAACGTGGTCGTAGCCTCCTTACGACCACGTTCAAACTTTGTCGCAGTCGTACGCCTTCAGATCACCTTCGACTTCTCTCGGATGTGGTCGTATCGCTTCTTGACCTCACCGTCTTCCAATTTTGCCGTGGTCGAACGCCTTTCGACCTTGTCTATAGTAGATTTGCCGTGGTCGTAAATCTACTGTAGCTTTGCCATGGTCGTAAGTCCTTACGACTACGTTTGCCGTGATCGTAAGTCGACTTCGCCCACGCCTACGAGATTTCACAGAACACTCAGAGATTGCTTTTCACATCTTCTTTACTCGCAATTGCTTGATACTCTTCGGCGTTTTCGGTACATCAAAGTTACAGGACTACACCCCCTTTTATACCCGGTTGTTCGACTTCAACACAAGTTCGACTACGAGTACAAAACCAACTCCGACTCCGACTCCAATTCTACGTTTTCTGACTGCAACTTCTACTACGTTTCGACTTCGGATTTCGTCCTTGTTTTCTGACTGCAACTTCTACATTTGATATACCAGTTTCCAATGTTTTGCATACAACAGAGAAGCATGTTCTTTTCGTGCCCTATATGCAAGCATTTTACATGCTTTGAGCAACAAAAAATAGAGCCTTCGTGGAGGAGGCGAGGGAGAAATGGAGGAGGCGCACGGGCTTGTGTGAGGAGGCAGGCGCACGGGCGGTTGGAGGGGGAGGGGGTTCTGGGTTCAATGATGTGCATGATCCGGATGATTTTGGCCTTAGGATCTTCAATGAGTAAGAGAAGAAGGTATGAGGAGAGATCCAGGCCATTCATTTGTATGAAGTTGGATTACTTTGGTACACAAATCTGGGTGGACTTAGATTAGGCATGACTGTGGGGGTGGTTGAGGGGGGTGGATTTAGTAAAGAAAATTTTGGTGTATTATAGAGGGGTAGAGATAACGGAGCGAGTAGTGGTCTTATGCGGGGTATACGTGCAAAAAATCAATGTTATTCCTATTTTGCCATCATTTATTTTCGTCTCTCTTTTCATCATCTATGTGTAAGAACATATATTACTTAGCATTCTCTTGAAATTTCCGATGCATTAAGGACTTGGCGGCTTCATGAATAGTACGCGTGGTCAAAGTAAGCCCTAAAATTGATAGGGGCACTATTTGGTAAAGTTGAATAAAAAACAAAAACGGCGAGTATTTGCAGACGAAAATCACCTTGCTGATTGAATTGGTCGGAGCAGCTGTCCCCATTTCATTGGGCAAGCATCGCTAGACTCCTACTGAGCTGCGATTGGAATCCGAGGGAACAGCAGCATCATGCCGGCCATGTTGGCTAGCTTCCAATCGGTAGCTCTTATGCTCCTTGTGGCTGGTCCTGAATTGTCAGTTAGCTTCAAACTTTAAAACAATTGGGTGGTCCTGAATGCATGAATGCTTACATGAAGAAAATTTCGATTCACTGCAACAACTTTAAAACATTGTTTGTGAAAAAAGACAGGACAATATGGCTTTATCATTGGATGATGATTGATCAATACATCATGCTCTGATGTGCAAGGAGCATTATCGACAAGAACTAGTGATACATTACAGTGGCTCCATCTAAAAAATCTGGTCTATGAAGTCATATATTCCTGCTTGACGTATACCTGCTCTCGTCCCCTTGCTGAAACTCCCCCAAAGGCACCCGTGTGCGGGTTTGCCAGCCTTTGTAAAGTACAATTTTGAAGCAATATATTAAGTTCAGGCGGGCTTTGCTCACCGTTGCGTATTAAAAAAAAAGAGTTATATTCCTTTTGAGATATCAAAGTGATCGATGATTGAACTAACTTACTATAGGGCATATGAAGAACCAGATTGAGAATGCCTATGATTTATATGTGCTGAACAATTAACAATCGTGTTAAGTTAAAATTTGAATTTGCTAAAGTTTACAATTTTTTAGAGTTGCTATCAGGCATCAATCAGTCTGGCTGGCCTAGCAACGGTAGTCAAACCGGTCATATGCCTTTTTTGCAAATTCGACACCAAACACTTATGTATGTATGTTTGAGGATGTCATTGCATTAGGTGTCACTACATTTGGAGCTCTAGACTAAAACTAGATAGAGTCTAACTGAAATTGCAGAGATACTATTTTAAGGTGCTCAACCCCAATGGTCAGAACAACCATTGGGCGGTTAGAACGGGGGCAACGATCTGACCAAGGCTAAGAGGTTTTGGAACTTTGTGGAAAATAGTCATAGATTGAGTTTTGAAATCCTAGGTTATTACATTCATGGTACATGAAGCATGTTTAGACTAATATGGGTTAAGTTTTGAAGAACTTATACCCAGAAATAATTTATGGTCTTTGATGTGTAGGGTGTTTGGAGATAACTACAGTCGACGGCAATGGACTAGGACTAGGCTCAGGGAATGAGCTAAGGTACGGTAAAGGAAGTCGGATGCGATGGTTGGGGTCAAGTAAGGCACATGGAAGGCAAGGGATGTTAAAGGGAGATTCAAGCAACAGTTTATCGAATGATGTGTTTGGTACAAGTAAGGCATGGTTGGGGGAACCAACACGGAGAGACTTATCAATGCGTGAGCCATTGGTGAACTTACATGTTGCAAGCATAGGGATCGCTAAGCCACGGTTGAAGGGAACCAACACATAGAGACTTACCAATGTATGAGCTATTGGTGAACTTACATGTTACAAGCATGGGGATTACTTGCAAAAAAAGAGATGATCACAAACAAGACTCAAGGAAAAGGTGAGATCCATGGCCATAGAGGGTGTTTTGGCGGGGAAGCAAAATTATAGAAATGGTGAAGACACTGATGAGACTAAGTGGATGGAAAGCTTGTTCCTTAGCGAGTTTGGGCTTATGCGCTTTGAGAACAATGCATAAGTTATGTATTAGAGTAAAACCCAGTGTGTGGTTAATGGGTTTTCTCAGTTGTGTTAATTGATAGTATTCATTAGAGTTAGATGTGGGCTGGTTGCTCCATATATATAAGTAGAAGGGATTGGTTGCTAGGCCACCAACTATCCATTCTTTAAGCTTTGAGAAAGTCTTCTTTGGAAGGAAATCTATGAATGAGTACTCTTAGGATAGAGAGTTCTATCCTCCAGGGTTGAATAGCTGTAAAATATACATGTACAAGTTGTAATGGATAAATCTTGTTAATCCTCACAATGTGCTCTTGCTCTTGTTGATTTTGCACTTCGTTTGGTTGGTGTTTTTGCCCTCTCTCCTTCCTTCTTGATTTTGCTAGGTTTCAAGGATATGTAAGTGATGGAAGTGCCTTATAAAGATCATATTCCATCTATCTAGTGACTGGTTGTATCAACATCTTAAAAGGTTGCATGTGTTTAGTTTGATTTGGAGCCCTTCTAGTGGAATCTTGTTCGTAGGCTCTTGGCCTCAAATCTTCGGGTGCTATTGCTTGTTGTGACATATGGAAGAAAGCCATACCTCAATTTTTGGACTCTTACCTAGTTTTGGTGTAACTTTGCTTGTCTTGAGGAAATGTTAAATTTTGGGCAAGATGCATGTGTTCCTTGGATAGATAAGGTTGTTGAGGTCCTCTACAAGGTGTGTGTACAAAGTTTCAAATCATTTGAATTTATATTTTCAATATTGCACATTTTTTTTGTTTTGGCTCGAGCTAATTTCCATGTCTAGAACAGGGGTGAGGTCAAACCACCTCTAGCCTAGTGGTCAAATTGGAAGCCAGTTAGACCAGTCATTCCTGGTGGTCAGACCGCTAGCTCCCAAGCCGATCCAATCACTCCCTCCATAGCAGTCTGACCAATTATATGAAATTAAACTCCATTTGTTTTCACATTTTTGTGAGTTTTTGTTAGTGGATAAATCTGATCTTCTTAGCTTCCACTAGTTAGTAGAGTGAAAGTTTTAGAATACCATTTTGAGACATTGATTTTGAAGGCATCATTCACCCTCTCTAACTGCCATATTGTGTCCAACAACATGAATCTTGGTTCCTAAAAGTCCAAGTGTTGTGCATGTGAGAGAGAGGTTCAATCGAGTCCTTTTAACTAATTTTGAGATTTACCTAAAAATATGAATTTGTAGTTTTTGGAGGGTGGTGGCGAAGCTTGGAGTTCATCGGAGCTGGGTTGGCGGGGATGAGGAGCGGTGGCGCAGCAGAGTCATGACAACGATGACAACACCTTAACTTTGGGCTAGAACGAGTGGTGCGAAAGCATTGATAGATTGCTAGGAAGGCAACGGTGTGGATGGCAATGGCGGAGGAGGTCTAAGGTGGTTGGACAGCAACGAGCTAGGGTGGAGGCAATGGCGCTCATGGTGGCAGCTACCCACAGTGGCTTTCAACTAAAATGGATGAAAGGGACGAGCTCAGGGAGGTGAGGGATGCAGAAAAAAGGGCATGGTAAGGTCTTTAGCTCACCGATGAGGGAGGATTTCATAGGCAACGACGGCAGTCGACGTTGAAGAAGATGGCGTAGATCTGGTGAGGCGTTGTAGTGGAGGCGACATTGAGTGAGGAAAATTCAAATTAAGGTGGGCTGGCGCAAGATGACGCAGTCAGAGAGCTAAAGGCTCACTAGAAAGGCTCAGGACATGGTGGGGCATGACAGTAGGTGTGCACACGGAGCTCGGGATGAAGGTGCATTCTAGGCGAAGCAAAGAAAGGGAAGCTTAGACGAAGGGGGAAATGGGGACGACGTGTTTCGGGGATCAAATGGCCTTAATTAGGGTTGAGGGCATGGCTAGACTCAAAGATGCTTCTCGGACCATGACGACAAGAAGAAGCTCCAGGCAGCTCTAGCGATGGGACTACTTGGGGATGGCAGAGGGAGGAAGAGAAGTGTGTGGGGAAGGGAACTTGAGTATGGCAGCAAGCATCGCGGCTTTGGTAGCGTGTCATAGAGCTCTAAAAGATGTGGCCATGGTGCAGAGCTCTGCAAGAGATTGCCATGGAGCAAGCACAAGCTAGAAGAAAGGTCTTGACGAGTGGGTCATGCATCCACCGGTTGGTGAGAAAATGGAAGAGGTGAGAGAGAAGGTGGGTTAGCTCGGAGTATGTCGTAAAGCGAGAGGAGGCAAAAAGAGGAAATGGCATCGACTGCGAACAACACACAGGCCAGGCTGGGCTGAATTAGCGATGGGCCAGCTGAGGAGAGGATTTGACCCACCAACGATTTTAGACTTTAAATTTCATTTTTTCCAATTGATTTAATTGTTGAATTTGATTTTGAATTACTAAAATTAACAAACCAACTCTAAAAATTATGAAAAATTTTGGAGAGGTGCTTTAGAATATTCAAAGCCCAAATAATTATTTCCAACTTCTAATAATGTTTGAATTACTTTTTAAAAAATCATTTTTAGCAGTTCAAACATAGAAAAGCTCTTAATAAATGCTCAAAAAATTTCCAACATTTATTTCCAGCACAATGAATTTATTTCTACTACATTAGTGAAGTTTCAAGTAATGGTTTTTACTGTAAATTTTCCTACACCACTTTGTGAATCATCTTTTCATATTTGAATTTTAATTCAATTTGAATTTCATCAATTATTTATTATTTTCCCAAATTAGTGTTTATAAATTACTTTTCTAAGAAACTTCAGTCAAAAGCCAGAAAAACTATGTGTCAACAAAATACAAGAAAAAAGTTTTAAAATTTTCACTATTTTGAGCTACCTGAATTTTAGGCTGTTACACACATGCTACACTCAAAAAAATCTCAGAGGATTATGAAGATGCAGAAGGAGACTATGACTACTTCACACATGGCTTCAATGAAGGACATCTAGAGTACTCGGTTATGCTTCCCCAGTCAATTTCCTGTAGTGTATTGGTGGGTCACCTTTATAGTTTTATTTTTCTTTCTACTATGTTTTGTAAGTTTGAGAGGTCTTATAACCTCAATTGTAAAAAGTGACTATAAAAACATGTACTCTTTATTATTGAAATAAAGTATTGTTTGGTTATATAATAATCATCACTGTTTGGCTGTGTGCACTAGTTTTGATCTAGGACTAGTGCAGTAATACACAAAGGGTTCTTATTCAAAAATCTGGTCCTGACACTTGGTCTTATACACTTCGATCACTTGACTATGATTAGTGGCTCAAATTTGGTTCATGTTTTCCTAAGCTAAAATTGGTTAAGGACCTGGTTTATGCACCCTATAGACATGATAGACAGTTGCTGCTCCTCGCCCCCTTTGACTATGGTTATGACTAGTGGTATAGGTCAACTTGTTCATATGGACAAGGTCGGACCGTCTAGGGATCAGTCTATGGGTTGAAAGTAGTACGTGCTAGTCATAGAAGATGATTACTTTAGATACTCATTAGTGTATTTTCTTGCGTCCAAGAATGAGGCATTTGGCTACTTTCTTGAGCTAGTCCTTCCTTTAGTAGTAGATCTTCTAAGGGCACTTAAGGCGATTTGTAGTGACAAGGACACTAAGTTTAAGAACAATTCCTTTGAGTCCTTTTGTATTGAGTGAGGAATAGAACATCAATTCCTTTCTCCACATGCCCCTCAACAAAATAGGGCTATACAAAGGAAGAATAAAACCTTGGTTGAGATGGCGAGGACTATGAAGTACTGGTTATGTAACATCCCAAAAAGGGAACTATTGTAATTTCAAAAATTATAAAACTTTTTATTGATTCTCCCGTGTTTCTCAAAAGTTTTTGGCATTATTCGAATCTTTTAGTTTGGATTTCTTGCCAAAGCCCAATTAATAAAAATCCAAATCTTGGAATCAAGGACCAGAAAATAAAGTTTAAAATTTAGAAAATCCAAATCCCCTTGGAAGTCTCAATTTCAAATTTAAATTAAAATCTAGAGACTCAAAATCAAGAATGAAAATTGAAGATTTATATAAAATCCTTTCCATCCAATTTTCGTATCCGAAAATTCAAATTTGAAAAATATAGATATATTTCTCCGAAACTCGACAATCTTAAAAATTTAATTACCAAATCTAAAATTTGAACTAAGTCTTCAAATTCAAAACCTAATTGCAAATCCAAATTCTGAAAACATTAAAATTCCTAAAACCTCTCCTAGGCCTGTCCCATTTCCTTTTCCCGGCCCATCCTCCTTTTTCTTCTTTCTTCTTTTCCTTTCCGGCTCGTCTGGCCTACCTTCTTTTTCCCTTTGCCTGGCTCATCCAGCCCACCCGGTCCGCCTTCGTCCTCCTCCTCTTGCCCCTGCTCCTCGGCTGCGTGCAGCGCACATGTTGTCCGCACCAAGGCCGTCCCCGGAGCCTCTCCTCCCCTCGGTGCTAGCTCTTCCCCGTGGCATTGCCGTCGCCGCGCCATACCGCGCCTATGCCTAGCTCCACCGCTGTCTTCCCTAGCTCTGCCGCGCGTCGCCTCCCTCTTTCCCGCCATGGTCAAGCCAGCTCCGCCCCCGATTTTCTCCTCCGTCACATCAAGCCGCATTGAAGCCCCACATTGATGCCATCTAGCTCCAATCCACCACTCCCTTACGCGTGCGCTACGCACATGCCCCGGAGTTAATCCTCGCCCATGCCAGCATTACTCCGCCGTACGCGTCTTCAATTCACCCCGCGACCAAACCATTTCCCTCGCCCATAAAAAAAGGCTGCTGAGCTTCCCCTCACTTCCCACCGAGTTCCTGCCCAATTCTTCTCTGTTTTTCCTGAGCTCGCCGCCGCCTCCGCCGAGCTCCCTGTGGCCGCCCCCGTCGGCAGCACCACCCGGTGAGCCCCAAGCCATGTCGATCTCCTCCCTGAGCTAGCTTCGTCTCCCTCGTGCTTTCACTCAACGCAATTAGTCCCCCATACCCTGTAGGCCGCCAGCGATCGTCGTCTTCCCCAACTTCGGTGCCCGGTCTTCCCGACGATTCGCCGAGCGCCAACCAAATTCCCAACGCCTGGAGCTACTTCAGCAATAGCTGAGTCCATCCCCGATGCCGCCCTGGGCTCTCCTCCCCCTCAGCGAGCTGTCCACTGGAGCCCCTCAGCACTGCCGCCTGTGCTCGTCGCCAGCTCGCCTCAGTCTCCCTTCGGCCACTTTGACCACTCTGATGAGTTCCTCAGGGCTTGCTCATGCTTGTGCTCACCCTACTCTGCTTCCCTTTCTCTCCAGCCACCGGCGCCCCGATCGGCATCCCTCACCCGACTGCCTTCCATCGCTGTCAGCCTGCCACCATGTCTTCCGGCCAGAGTTGCTGCCTCCCTGATTTTCCTCATCGCCTGGGCAGCCCATTTTACCGGTCGCCATCGCCTCCCCAGCCACTCCCCGCTGGCGACGCCGCACGGTTCCACTGCCGCCCCGCCTCCCCTGTTTTCCACCGCTTCTGGCCTCTGCTCTATTTCAGCTAATCGAGCAACCTTTTTCCTCTGTGTCTGTGTATGACAGGTGGGCCCACTTGAAAGTCTAGCTCAAGCTCATGTGCATGAATGTATTCTCCCACTCTACTTCTAAGAAACTTGAAATTTATATCTAAGGTTTTTTCATTTGAACAAGGTATTGAAATATGATCTATACATAAAGAATTAATTTCAAGATTATAATAGAGGCACTTGTAATTAAAAACTTAACTTTAATAGATTTCATGACAAATCAAATAGCCTACTTCCACATGAAACAAATTAAAGGATTTTCTTTTATACATCCAAAGTGCTAGAAACTCAATCGCAATAAGTAAAGATGTATGTCTCAAGCTTATTAAAGATAATTCCGATGCTTTCAAACTTTACTCTGGAAACTCGAATAATAACTTTAATCCTATCTCGGGTGGTTTGGATACTATCTTTCGTCCGTCGATCTAAATATATTTATGCAAACCAAGTAAATCGATTTAACAAGATTTTGCCACATAAAATATTAACCGTAAATTGCTCATCTCAAGAATCATCGAGATGCCACATAAAATATCAAGTGTGGTTTACTTATCTGTAAAATCATGAAAGCTATCTTTTCAAAAGTGCTTAATATGTTTGTGGTACGAACTTTAACATTTATCTTAAAATGCTAAGATTCAAAAATAACAGATATTTACAATTAAGAATTCTTGAACAAGAAAGAGCAACCATTAATCCTTGTCTCACGCCTAAATCTCCGATCATTATCTCAGGATTTAAATCTAATGGTGGAGATAAGTAATAATAAAAGAAATATCTTCATCGAGCAGATCCCTGTTAATTCATAACTCGCTCATCCAATAAAAGACAGATCATTAATAATAGATTGGTTAATCAATAAAATAATCAATCATGTCCATAATAATAACTGGTTAAATGATTAATGTCATACTTTAATCAAGTTATTAAAAAAAGATTGGTTCATTAAACTGGCATTTGTAATCTCAGATAAGAATTGCCTCATGAAATATCAAAATTTCATTGGGTACTTAAAATTTTACTCGTCTCATGTAAAACTCCCGCATCCCAAAAACCCAAAGTTCTATCCCTCTTTACTATCTTCGCTAACCTCTGTTATCTGTCCATTAGTACTACCTGACTCATGGAACTTCCTTGATAATTGTGAATCAATAAAAAGAAAGTCATCAAATAAAAGATCGAGCCTCGCCTTTCCCCCAATCGGCTATATTTGACCACCTTGTTTTCCAAAGCAAGTAATTCATGTAGATACTTCTTCATTTTTTATCCCTCGTTATCCTAAAATTTTCCCTCACGGTAAAGTTACCTGGATAATTCATTCTCTTGCCCAATTCATCTACCGCTGTGTTTATAACACACTAATCCGAATCATCTTTCCATTCTCAAATCATAATAAATGTATAATTAAAATTAAAATTGGGCATTTAAGGTGTTTGTATTTATTTGGTCTTTCTTTTCTTTGCTGCGTATTAGAATCTGAAGACTCGACGAGGCGACAAATTCAAACAGAATCAAGACTTGGGTAAAAGCGACGACTAGGAAGTTAAGGTCGCTGACTGAGCAGGCTTTAACTTAGATCAGTGGCAGCCGTGGTACACCAGGCATGGCAAGTCATCACTTTGATCATATTGATCCTACATTTTATGCAAAATTATGTTCCTTTAAATTATCAACTTACATGCTTAATTTCTTGTGTAAATGTATGTCAAAGCTTAAGGTAGCTACATGCCCACTTGATGTTGTATTAAAATTTAATATGCCACTCCTTGATACTTGAACCACTTGATCCTTGTCACCATAGATATTAAAGATAATCTTTACTAGCTATAAATTAAATTAAAGTGCTATGCTAGTCCGGTCAAGTCCAGGACACTAGTTACCCTGATCATCAATCTTTAAAACATAAGAACTTGATTTGGGACAGTCATGGGATGTACGTGGCTGAGTATTTTGCTACAACTATTTTATGCTTCTCAAAACCCTAAAAACCTACTATATCTGTCTAGGCGGATGGAGGGAGTGGATGGTGCCGATGTCGCATGAGAACCTATGGTTTGTGGTAAGAACCGCCTGGACAAATTAAGGACTGAATCTTGTGATAACCTCCATATGTAAAACAGTACAACCACAAGTCTATATGGGTATGACCTAACTGATTAACTTGCAAAGGTTTACTTCAGATATCACAAGTGGTATGTGGGTGCCAGGGTATACTGGTTTACTCACAGTGATGCACAGGGAATTACTGTACTCACATGGTGCAAGAGAGGGCTTCTGACTATGGCGGATTTAACCCTTTAGCGGTGAAACCTCAGCGGGTGGTGTCTGGCTAGATCGGAGTAAGGTAAAGACTATGTGATAAATAATCTGGGTCTCATACCTAAGGAAGTATGTTGGCTATTAAGATGACTTATCTCTTGTGGGTAAAGTATACAATCTCTACAGAGTATAAAACTGTTCGAGCAGCCGTATGATATGTTTTTGATATACAATAATGTATTTGTGAGCACTATCTGTGGGAATAGTGCGGTGGAATCATAGAGGATCTGGGTTTGCTAACCTGAGCTCCGACAGGGTAGAAGCGATTGCTACTTCTAGTCATGTATGAAATCTAGTTGATTTAGTTGTGTTCTTGCCTTTTCTTTTTCTCTTCTTGATTTTGTTGTGTTCTTGCTTTTTCTTTTTCTCTTCTTGATCAAGTTTTGTGTGAAGGATGTGTAAAAGATGGTGTAGCCTCTAGGATCTCATTTCCCATTCATCTAGGTATGCTTGAAGCAAGGTCTTGAAGTTTGCTTGGTTTTGGGTTGAGAAGGGTGCAGATTAGGGTTTCCCATTTCAAGGAATTTTTGGCTTAGTTCTTGCTAGGATTTGGAGTGCTAGGACATGTTGAAATCATCCTTAGTTATGTTGACTTGAATCCTCTCATGAGCTACTCTTAATCTTGATTTTTTTTGTTCTTACCTGGTTTTGGTTCCCCTCATCATTGGAAGCGAAAATGTCACAATTTTGGGAAGTCCTTGCTTGATCCATTCATGTCATAGATTCATTAGTATTTGATCTTGCCTTAGTCCTAGTTGTATGCATTTTGGAACCTTGATTTGAGAATAGTATAATTTCTTATATGGTTTGTATTCTCTCTAGGTGGATCAATTTTATCTTGATGGACCATTATCCTGCCTATGAGAATGAATTTCCATCCTTCTTGGACCGACCTCTTGCGAGAGGTGGACCATCCACCTTGGGGTGAGTGTCTAGGATGAGTTTTGCATGTTTTTTTCATAGTGTTTTCGCTGGGTGCGTTTAAGTTTTGATCTCTACAGCTGTTCATAACTTTTGGAGCAAACAAATTTTGTAATAGTTGAGGGTAAAAATTAGAGGATCCCATTTATCCTCTCTGGTAGAATAATAGTTGAGAGTAAAAATTAGAGGCTTCCATTTACCATTTACCTTCTTTGGTAGATCGTACGTACAACTCCTAGCGTCGGTGCGCGCATGCACTTCAATCGGAGGAGCTAGTCTTAAAAACATCGCAGTGGAGGCTCCAATATCTTTTGTCCTTTCGTTTTCTGGAGGTTTGAAGGTAGCTCGTTAGCCTGCACATGGATGTCTAGCTAGACCGGTATGTTGCTACGTACGTACATGGGCAAAGGTAATACACTTTCCAATTGAAGTGTCAACTCCAAGCACTAAGAATCCGTGAGAATAGAAGCTTATGTTGGGAAAGCCACAAGGCAAAGTTCAGCTGAGCCATCAAAATCAACAAAAAGATTAATTATAACAAAAAGCAGAAAAAAAAGAAATGAGATAAGTTAAATGCTTGTATCTTGTTATACATCATGCGTTTTCAGACTACAACAGGATAGTTGTTTCTTCAGTACGTGGACCTGTATTGTCATGTTGGACTCCTCTGAAAGTATAGCCTTTTTTTAGTTTTTGACTTATAACTTTTCTAAATAAATAAATAGAATGTTTTTTACCATTTTTTAAAGTGACTTACCGGGACAATATTTTCAAAATGGGTTCTTAGTTTATCGAGATTCGATATGTTCGTACAAATATTTACACTAGAATTAAAAGCCATTAGCCGCTATAAAAAGAATCCACCCTAACTTTGTTGTGGCGTTAACTGTGTAATCTTTGCTATGTGTGCTAGCTTTATGTATTTCTTTTGGTTAGGTGAGCTGCTTACACTAATATCTTTGTTAACCCATGTCAGTGTGTAGAATCGTATGACGCAATCACATGAGGGGGTGAATGATTGCCTCCACTTTTTCAATCTCCTATCACTTGATATGTTCGTATAAATGTTCACACTAAAATTAAAAACCATTAGCCGCTACGAAAAGAATCCACCCTAACTTTGTTGTGGCGTTAACTATGTAATCTTTGCTATGTGTGCTAGCTTTATGTATTTCTTTAGGTTAGGTGAGCTGCTTACACTAATATCTTTGTTAACCCATGTCAGAGCATATATAAATCAACGAAAGCTCCGATCAGAGAATTCCTAAAATAAGGCGTAAACGTGCTTTTCGTGTTAGAAAGAAATGAAAAGGAGGATTCAGTGCCCATGGACCATGCCACAAAGGCAGCTGCACTAAGATTTCTGAGGTCAACTCATTCTCCTAGGAAAAAACACTTCCCCTCCTTGTTAACCTAGGACTCTCAAAAAGAATTTGGTCCACCATAGCTATGGTCTCTTACAACAAAACATAGAAAGACCACTATCCTCGCAAAAGAGTGTTGATTGCAAGGACCACTAATTCCCTTGTTTTTGCACGGGTTGCCAAACAAAACATAGAAAGTGTTGAACATTACCTAAAATTGATATTGATGTATTGGAAGATCAACTAAATCTAATTTTAGGAGGTTGGTACGTACTAGGTCGTTGGCAAAATAAAAGGGGTGTGTCTAGACATCACTTAGATGTTTTCTTCCTAACAATCATCCAGATTTAGAACCGTTGGATTAGAGATCCAATGGTCCATTTTTGGAGGGAAGAGATTTTTTTTAGGGGGAGATTTTTTAAGGAGGGGGAGAATTCATAGTCTTTGGATCTCTAATCTAATGATCACAAATCTGAATGATAGTTAGAAAGAAAACATCCAAATGATATTTAGCAACACCCAAACAAAAATTATGTAGTATTTCCAAATAGGTGACGCCTTAGGATATGTAAAGTCAAATGTTTTAAAGTTTGGAAACTAATAAACACAAAAGTTTTTAAGAATGGACATAAAGTTATATAGTACTCGCAATATGTAGAAAGCTACGCCACCTGGTCCACAACAAATGTTATTTTAGCTCTATTCACGTAAAACGAGGAAGGAGAACACGCCGACTTTATGGACCAGGTGGTATAGTATTTTAGCTCTATTCACGTAAAAATAAAAAATATGTTAGCTCATTACGGACAATGTAAACGAATACGGAAAAAAGAACCAGTAGAAAAGCTCAAAAAAACCAAAAATTTAGAAAAGGATGAAATTTATGAATAGTGATAAATAAATCAGAAACTAAAAGCTCAAACCGAAATGAGTGAGGCGATAATACTTTAGCAACGGAGGGAGCAGTAGTCTTATTGCAAAATGTGGGGTAAACGTGGAAAAATCAATGTCATTCCTTATTTTGCCATCATTTATTTTCGTCTCTCTTTTCATCATCTATGTGTAAGAACATATACTACTTAGCATTCTCTTGAAATTTCCGAGGCATTAAGGACTGGGTAGCTCAATATATAAGTCACGTTATTCTCTTGACTTGAAGGCCTCATGAATAGTACGCGTGATCAAAGCAAGCCCTAAAATTCTTGCAATTGATGGGGGCACTATTTGGTAAAGTTGAATAAAAACAAAAACGGCGAGTATTTGCAGACGAAAATCACCATGCTGATTGCATTGGTCGGATCAGCTGTGTCCATTTCATTGGGCAAGCATCCCCAGACTCTTACTCATCTGCTATTGGAATCCGAGTGAACAGCAGCATTTGGCCGGCCAATGTGGGCTAGATTCCAATCAGTTAGCTCTTATGCACCTTGTGGCTGGTCTTGAATTGAAGTTACCTTCAACTTTAAATCAATTGGGTGGTCCTGAATGCATGAATGCTTACATGAAGAAATTTTCAATTCACTGCAACAACTTTAAAACATTGTTCGTGAAATAAAAAGAGAGGACAGTATGGCTTTATCATTGGATGATGATTGATCGATAGATCATGCTCTGATGTGCAAGGAGCATTATCGACAAGAACTAGTGATACATTACAGTGGCTCCATCTAAGAAACCTGGTCTATGAAGTCATATATTCCTGCTTGACGTGCACCTGCTCTCGTCCCCTTGTTGAAACTCCCCAAAGGAACCCTTGTGGGGGTTTGCCAGCCTTTGTAAAGTACAATTTTGAAGTAATATATTGAGTTCAGACGGGCTTTGCTCACTGTTGCGTATTAAAAAATTAGTCATATGTTCCTTTGAGATATCGAAGTGATCTATGGTTGAACTAACTTATTACAGGGCATGAATCTTGGGTCCTCAGGGAGTGAACAGCAGCATCATGCCTGAATTGAATTAAATTATTATCGAAGCCATCCCTAGACATACAGAGCTGCTATTGGAATCCTCAGGGAGTGAACAGCAGCATCATGCCGGCCATGTTGGGCCAGCATCCAATCTTATGCACCTTGTGGGTGGTCCTGAATTGAAGTTGCCTTCAAACTTTTGCCTTTTCCAAATTCCTAAATTCCTTTCAACAAAGTTATATGGTATAATACTAGAAAAAGTTATAAGGTCTGGGTGGATTTATTATTGATCACATATCTCCACTAGGAGTGGTCATTGCAAGCCAAGAAGGCCTTGCAAAGCTGAATCAGATTTTCCTACGTTGAAAACATGGTGTATGGAGTGCGAAAGTTTTTATCGTCCCTGGAAGGTTTTTATTTGTATGTAATTTTGTGGTGAGATACCAATGCCTCATAGTTTTTCTCAAGAATGGCAAAAAACTCTCATAGAATTAATTATCCACGACGAAATGATTACCTACCCAGCTGCTTCGTCCGAACTCACGACCAACCAATGCATTCAATATGTCGAACTGGTTACATAGTTAGCACTCTAATCATTTTTATTTTAGATTTATCCTTAGGTATCTATTTTATAAAAATAGCCCTATCCCTAATCTTGGAAGACGCGACTGCCACACCTGCGGAACTTGGTAGGGACAGGCGCGCGGTAGACCGACTGCCATGGCGTGGCAGCAGGTGGGTTGGGGGTGCTGCCGAGCTTTAGCTGCTTGGCAGCTGCCTGCCAAACCACCCTTGCTCGGTACGGTGCTGTGGAGCAGCCCATGCTCGGCAGGTGGGCGCAGGCAGACGCACAGGGGGCTGAGGGCCAGGCACACAGGGGCGTAGGGGGGTGTGGGCAAGCGGGCATGCAAGCTGGCTGGCTTGGCTGCTGGCACAGAGAGGATTCTATCTCATGTAGCCATCCACAGCAACGTGACACGACGCGATATTTGATTCCTGTTTCATTCGCCCAGGGATTTCGCTGCCGTTCGTGCCCACGTGCACTCGCGTGTGAATGTCAACGTGCATGCCTTCCCGCGCGCATAAAATGGGAGGCCTCGATCTGCCCTGTCATCCGAACCTCGCTCGATTTCTTTCCTACCAAGTAAGAAAGCAGTTTGGGAGGGGACGGAAGGAGAGATTGAAATGTGAGTTTGTAATATATTTTTGAGGTTGTTTAGCTATGATTTATGATCTTTTGCAGTTGAAAGCATTGTGGAGCAAGTGATGACCTTCAGGAAAAGGTATGCTTTATTTACATGCAAGCAACATGCTTAATATGTCGTTAGAGTTTTAATTAGCATAACGGTGGTTTTGTAATGTAGAATACGCTAGGTAACCATGTTTATTCGACATATATGTTTACATAATTAGCCATGTTTAGGATGTATCAGTGGTGAGAATGATTATTTATCTTAAATAGTTGCAAAAATATGGCTCGAAAAAATAGCTAAAATATTTTTATATAAGTCAGCACGTACATATTTTATTGCTCTCGTGCTATTACAGAAAGTTATAGAAAATAATGGTTTAGTGTGCACTGTTATTTGTAGTGTCTGTTTGTACATATGTATGCATATACATATGTACCTATATACATGCATTTAGGCATATTGACCCTTTTTTGTAAATAGCGTTTTTTGTATTAGTGCACCCGATGAGAGTTTTTACCATGCATTTAGGCCCATCCACATAGATCCCAGCCGGGAGTGGGTCTCCCAAACAAGGCCTAAGAGAGCTCATCTCTCTCAACACACACAAGGGTTTATATAGTGGAGGCTCTTCACTTCACACCTAACCCTAACAACCAACACATCCTTAGTTGATACAACCACTTATAATTAGAGAAATCCGATAACCCACACATAAACGAGTCTTACACTCACACGCTTGCACGTTTTGCAAAGTGTGACTTTCACATAGCTCCAATAACCTGATAAGACGCTCCATCCTCCAAGACGTGACCTAAATCACTTAGCCTACTGCCGCAATTTTGTAAACCGCCTTTTCACCCAGTATTGAATAATTTCCTCAATTGCCACCCACTAGCCTTTAAGGTGCTTATCCTCGAAGCACTCACCACAACAAAATCAATGATACCTAGACTTGAAGCCAATGGTGCATGACTTGAAATGTCCAAGTCAAATGGCACATCACATACATTTACTTGCCTCATCAAGATCCTTGTCTTTCTCCCGTGCTTCTTCGATTGAGATGATACTTCATCTAGACTCACGCGTCTCCGATAGCCTTAGGGCACCTCTCCTACCTCGCCATTAACCACAACAATCACAAGGCTCCTTACACATCAAAGAACAAGTAACTGTCTCGAGCACAAGTGACATGAACTTGACTCTCATCAACAAAACTGATCAAATATGCACCACTTGATATCCACGTCAAGATTTCCACAATACATGAACTCCCGCCATGACTAACACAACCCACACCAACTCAACTCACTCAATTTCCCAGATGTCGGACTGACTGCTAATCAACCAACGATCGATCAGACCATCACAAACTGACTTAAAACCTCCTGGTAACAGGGGACCAATCTAACCATGGCAACAATGCCAGTGAGACCGCCCGACAATGTCTGATCGGACCGCCATTACATGGCCGTTTATACCGCTCTCAAAAACTTTGTGCAGCATAATGAGCACCACTCTAGAAATAAAGCTACCACAAACTATAAATCAGTTGCACTGCATTTCTGGTCAGACTGCTCCCACGCCCAGTCACACCAGACACCAGTCAGATTGCCGCCTATGGCTGGTCAGATTGCTTCAGCATAGCGGTCAGACCGCCTCTATAAGCCGATCAAACCACTACCCACCTGATAGCAAAAAACTAGAGAGCAAATATCATAAAATCAAAATCAAACTTCGACACAAAGCATAAACAAAATCAAATGCTCATCACAATATGGAGGCTTTTTCATTGGATGATGATTGATCTATACATCATGCTCTGATGTGCAAGGAGCATTATCGACAAAGAGCTAGTGATACATTAGAGTGGCTCCATCTAAAAAATCGGGTCCATAAATTCATATACTCATGCTTGATGTATACCTGTTCTCGTCCCCTTGCTGTAACTCCCCGAAGGTACCCATGTGCGGGTTTACCAGCCTTTGTAAAGTACAATTTTCAAGCAATATATTGAGCTCAGGCAGGCTTTGCTCACCGTTGCTTATTAAGAAATAGAGTCATTTGTTCCTTTGAGATTTCAAAGTGATCGATGGTTGAACTAACTTATTATAGGGCATGAATCTAGGGTCCCAAAAGTCCAAGTGTTGTGTGTGTGAGAGGGTCATTCAAATCCTTTGAACTAATTTTGAGATTTAGCTAAAATATGAACTTGCAATCTTTTTTAGCCAACCCGACCATCCGGTGGTTCTTATGTTATATAAGGTTTTGCTTCTTTGTTCTTGATATCATACACGCTTATTTGCTATCTTGTAAAATCAGATTTAAATTATAGTTTGAACTTCAGCTTGCACCATGACAAGTGGGTTTATATGTTAGCTATTATTGTACCATACCGAAAGGAAAAACTTCCTAGAAGTTGTTTTTTGTGATTACAAGATAGACGCATGCGCACACATATCACTACACACGCACATTACATGCACAGCGCTAATACATCCCCTTAGCATATACCTAGAAATATGGATACTTAGAATAAATTCACGACCTCATAAAGTTTCTACTAAGATGTACTCTTATGTACTTAAAGGTGGCACCAGAATTTGATTCCTAATGGGTGGAGCAACTCTACTACCCACTAAGAGATGATTCTGTGGCCTTAGGTGGTTTTTTGATAAGTGCAAGTCACATTTTTGAACTATTGGATAAACATTCAAATAAATGGCACTCTAGTCTTCATACAAATCAAATGGTAAAAAAATCCACTTAGATTTCAGAAAAAATCAGGTAAATTACAAATAGCAAATGGTTAATTTAGTTTATTGCCTGCTCATATTTCTGACGACTCTGTTTATATGAACCCTAATCCTTAACTGCATCCATGTGAGGTCTGCAGTGTTCACATTTTATCCTTGAGGAGATACGCTGGTTCGCGTAGTCTATAAAAAGGAAGGCATGCAGTTGCATCTTGATGCAGTAATAATAGAGCAGATGGCGCGGCTCTCAAAGCTACAAGCGCTATCCATAGTCGTGCTCTTTCTTCTCCACTTTTCGCTGCAACTGCAATCGTCGCATGGGCTCGAGCAGAACGAACCAAGACAAGTAAGCCTCCATTTCCATCTTCATCAATCTTGCTAAGTTTAGGGCAACACACACACACACACACACACACACATATATATAATCGAGTGCATTGTTGGTAATTTACTTTTGCAGATATACATCGTCTACCTCGGGGAGAGACGACATGAAGATGCTGATCTTGTCACCGCTTCACACCACGACATGCTATCTTCCATTCTTGGAAGGTATGGACTCCCTTTGTTGCATTAGATTATGGGTACTTGGATCATATATGTCACATTCTAGCAGACTTGTCCAAGTGGGCGGTATGAAATGGTTTCACATGGGCCCAATTCGGTATAGCTCAGTTAGGCACGACCTATTTAGCTTATCAACCTGGACGGTTCGTGTCGTGCCGGCTTGTGGGCTGAGGAGGGCTGCCTAGGCATGACTCAGCGAGCTGATGGGCTGTGCTATGCCAGTCTTGGTCCATTTAGGTCAATGGGCCAAGGAGGCATGTCTAGCCTATTTATATTAAGAAATCCTAGAAAATATATAAAAATATTAAGAAATCTAAAATAAAATTATTTATACTTATAAAATTAACTATATAAAATTCCAAATAATAAAATCATATAAATATTAAAAAATAAACAGTCTAACGGACCATGCCATTCTGTACCAACCGATATTATGCGTGCTGTGCCTGTTAGGCTGGAGCGGTGGCCCAAGCACAGTCTAGCTCCTTATATCGTGTTAGCCTGGTATGACCAGTTATGGCCCATGTTTATAGTATCAGGCTGTGGGCTAACCTAGCAGGCACATCCCATTTTGCAACCTCTACATTCGAGCTCTTGGCACAAGAATTAAGATGGTCAGGCATGATCCTGCTCACTCTGTTTTATAAATCATAATACAGGGCCCCGCCCCGTTCCACTTTTCACATAGACTAAGGAATGGCGAAACCAAGATTAGAAATTAAAAAAGTTGACAGGTCTAATCCTGCCTAAAGCTGCAATTAATCACTCAACGCTACTCCCTCTAGCTTCTTTTACTAGCCTTTTAGGACATCGACACCCTCTTCGGTCAGTACTTTACTTTAGCCGTTACAGTACCTTCTTCAGTCGATATAGTGCTTTAAGCCAAAAGCCTTCAGTTTTTAGCCCAACCGATCACTGCCTTTGACCATTATTTTTTTATGATTATATGGCAGAAAAATTTATTAAAAGTATAATAATATAGAAGTATTTTTTTATTATCACAAACATAAATACTTCTATATGGAGCATTCTAGTGGTAAAAGCTTTAAAAAGGTTGACTGGACACATTGGCTGCAGTCAGTTGGATGGCTCGTGGTTTGTGGTTTATACTATAGTAATTAGTTTTCAATAAGTGTATTTTTAAGGTGTGATTAACAGAAAGATTATAGTAAAAAGTGTAATAAATTCAACTATATCGGTAAAAATCATATACGACTATTTTTCTCTGTATACTACCTTTCACGAATAGCTAGAATTAAAAAATTTAATCTAGAAGGTACAACCTAAAAAAACCCACCCATAATTCTAGGACATATGTCTGTTAGACCTAAGGAAGCACTTCCGATTTCAAGAAAATTCAACGCGATTTGGACAAAGCTTTCAACTAGGTTCCGAGAAAAATCATATCGATTTCTAGAAAATTCAAGTAAGGATTAGGGGGCTTGCCTCCTCGACTGCACCGTGAGCTCCTCCTCCGGCGGCACGGCGCAACCTCATCCTCCAGGCGGAGCGAGCTCGACCTCCGGTGGAGTGCAGCCATGAGCTCTCTCCGTCGGTAGCCACGGGATGGCCGTGGCATAGCTTTTTCGATATATGTATCCACTTAAACTGGGGATTTCTACTATACTATATAGAATTTTGTCATATCACAATTTCCTTTAATGACGAGGAATCCAACCGAAGATAAGCAATCATCATAATAGCTTGATAAAAAGATATTTAGTCTAAGACGACCTTAGCAGCCGCTTCGCCCCTATATCCTTCTCTAAAATGCTCGCTGTTCCTTACTTCCTTGAAAGGAAAGAGTAATCTGTGTACTCAGCAGCATTCTGGTAGCTAAAACTTTTGTTTTTTTTTTCAAATCAAATCAAAGTAAAGTTTCGTGAGCTCTGAGCGATGTTTGAAGCAAGCTGCTCTGAGCGAAGTTTCAAAGTAAAGTAAGCTGATTAATTTGCTGCAACTTTACGGTTTTGAAGCAAGGAGGAGGCTCTTCAGTCGATTGTCTACAGCTACAAGTACGGTTTCTCTGGCTTTTCTGCAAGGCTCACAGAATCACAAGCGAAAAAGATAGAAGGTAAATGATTCTCTTTTATTCTTCTTCTTTTTCAAAAACAGTACAGGAGCACTAATCTAATTATAGCTAGTTGCTTGTTTAATTATCACCATGATAATAATCATTGAGAGAATACTTGGTTGTTGTTTTCGTTACATATACAGCACTGCCTGGTGTGGTGAGCGTGAGAAAGAACCAAATCCACCGCACGCACACGACTCGAAGCTGGGATTTGCTTGGGATGGACTACAATCAGCCAAACGGGCTACTTGCAAAAGCAAAAAATGGAGATGGCATCATTATCGGTGTCCTTGACACAGGTTGCTTCATGCATAAATAAATTCCACCATTCCTTTGGAGTATTTCAAAACAAAGACAATGTCGTTTTAGAACAGATATAGTCAAACAATGAAAACTTTAATCAGATATCGCCATTCCATTGGAGTATTTCAGGTATTTGGCCCGAGTCGCAGAGCTTTGCCGATGATGGCGGCTATGGACCCCCTCCTTCGAAATGGAAGGGAACTTGCCAGGCCGGTGCCTCGTTCGGCCCCCACAATTGCAACCGGAAGCTCATCGGCGCGCGGTGGTACGCCAAGGACGCCGATAAAAGCTTGTTGAAAGGCGAGTTCATGTCTGCCAGGGACGCCAACGACCACGGCACCCACACAGCCTCGACGGCTGGCGGCAACATCGTCCACAACGTCAGCTTTCACGGGCTGGCGGCCGGGACGGCCCGCGGCGGGGCGCCTCGCGCCCGGATAGCTGTTTACAAGGTTTGTTGGGGTGCGGCGGGTAAATGCTCCGTTGCGAGCGTGATGAAAGCCATGGACGACGCCATCCACGACGGCGTTGACGTCCTGTCGCTTTCCATCGGTTTGTCGACAGAGAATCCAGGCACACTGCACGCTGTCGCGAACGGCATCACGGTCGTGTATGCGGCTGGAAACGATGGACCTACCGCCCAAACGGTTGAGAACTCATCGCCATGGCTACTCACCGTTGCAGCAACCACGGTTGATCGGCAATTCCCCACAGCTATCACTCTCGGGAACAACCTGAAGCTTGTGGTATGTACATCAATGTTAGGGTGGTTTTTTTTCAGCTATGGTTGATGGCTTATAGATATCTCTCCTGGTTTTGTTTTAACGTGGGCTTTTATCTGAATGAACCGAATGTCGATAAGACACTTTGAAAAGGTTGTTCTGATAAATCGCTTCAAAAAACCCGAAGCTGAAAAGTGCAGGGACTTGATTGGTTGCATTGGTGTTCATTTCTTTTGTATATATAAAAGAAAATTTCGATATGAACGATTGATGGATGCATGCTTATTATTACAGGGGCAATCCTTGTTCGCGGGCATGGAAGGCCAGGCGAATGACGACGACGAGTTCCATCAACTTGTGCCCTTAGGGCTCGTGGACGGCTTTCCGTGCGACGCATCCTTCGTCAACAGCACCGGCGCGGCGATAGAGGGGGTGGTCTTCTTCTGCCGCACGCTCAACTCTTCTCTAAAGGAGATCGCATCAGTTCTGGCCAAAAATGGTGGCAAAGGAATCATATTCTCACCGCGTCTTAACACAGACCTCCTCATCAGTTCCTTGGAAACTGCATGCAGAGGATCGCTTCCATGTGTTGCCGTCGACATCGACATCTCCAACCAGATTTTGCAGTACTACGCACAGTAAGTTTATGTATATAGATATCACTCCTTAACTTCTCTCCTTGTTCCTTTTCTTCTTAATTTGGTGCTAATTATAGTTTTTCTTGGATTCAATTGATAATCATTTTCCTTTTCCTGTGCAAATAATAACAGGTACTCTGATAGCCCAAAAGTAAAGATATCTTTTGCTCGAACAACGATTGGAACTGGAGTTCCTGCACCGAAAATAGCAATTTTCTCTTCTAGGGGGCCTAGCCGTATCTATCCTGGGGTTCTCAAGGTAATTAATTAAGTACGTAATTATTAATACTAATCCTTTTTACTTGTTCTTATGGCATTCGCCAGCATTCCAATATTTATTCAGGGCACTAACATATATAGCTGTTGTACTTCGAAATTAACAGCCTGATATTGCTGCACCTGGGGTTTCCATTTTAGCTGCTGCACCGCAGCTTCCTCCATACAAAAGTCTAGGTGCTTTCTACCATTTTGAGTCTGGAACATCCATGGCTTGCCCTCATGTATCCGGGATCGTCGCCGTGCTCAAATCGCTACATCCTGACTGGTCACCTGCTGCACTGAAATCGGCACTCATGACAACTGGTAATTAACAATTAATCAGGCCTTGTTTAGAACGTGGGGGCTTCTGCGTGAATTTTTTGTTTCCTGCAAAATTAAGTTTCAAATGGGCCCTTAACCTCGCTTGTTGTACACATTATTGAGACTGTTGCACCAATTAAGAACAAGTCAATGGATGATTAATGTCTCAAAACATTCTGTCTCGCAGCTCTTACCACTGACAATAATGGGATCCCAATACGAGCAGCAGATGAATATCGAGCAAAGATTGCCGATCCTTTTGACTACGGAGCAGGGTTTGTGAATCCAAGCAAGGCAGCTGATCCAGGCCTCATATACGACATCAGTGCATCGGATTACCTCAACTTCTTCAACTGCATGGGAGGATTAGGTTCAAACGGCAGCTGCACAACTCCTAAATCATCTTTACCAGACCTGAACCTCCCATCGATCGCGATTCCTAATCTGAAGATCTCTGAGACCGTTGTGCGCACCGTCACCAACGTCGGCCAGCCGAATGCGGTGTACAAGGCCTTCTTCCAGCCTCCCGCCGGCGTCGAGATGTCCGTCGAGCCGCCGGTGTTGGTGTTCTGCAAGGAGAGCAGGGTGCAGAGCTTCAAGGTGACCTTCAAGGCGACTCGAAAGATTCAAGGCGACTACACGTTTGGAAGCTTGGCGTGGCACGATGGAGGTGAACATTGGGTTCGGATCCCAATTGCAGTTCGCATCATAATTGAAGAGTTCTATTCCAACGTCTCCTAAGTTATATATTGTGGATCGACACCGGCTAAAATAAAAGCCGGATTTATATGAAACGAAGCATGCATGTGTCATTCCAACTCCAAGTAGCGCATACGTTAAACTCCACAATGCAATGCAGTGTTGAATGTACGTGTTTACCTTACGTTCGTTTGAATAATGGAGTTAGAACAATATGCCGAATGCTACATTGAAAACTTGACTTTCATATGTATGGAAATAAAGAAAATGTTATGTCGATCGATTTCGTCATCTTTCTCTTGAAACTTATGTTCATAAGGCATATTTTTGGTGTTCTTGTGCTATCAGGGGAATGAAAAAACCTGCAAAATCTATTTGGTGGTAGCGTGCACCATAACAGTGTAATCAGTTGGTATGGCACCTGCTAATGGTGGCAGGAGGCTCTCAAGGTTTCTTTAATCTGTGCTCTGTAAGACACTTTTGTAGCTTTTGTGGTTTCTATTAATGGAAATCGGAGAACCTATTCTACTAAAAAAACCTTAAGAGTCGTCATGAGTGCTGGTTTTAGGGCAGTTGGTGACAAGTCAGGATACTGGATGCAGGCAATGAATCATGTTCCTTAGATCAGCAACAATCGTACACTATCCGGATCCGGCCGAGTTTAAACCCCCTGGACCCCTATTTTTCTTCCCAACTTTTTCCATAGAAATGTAACTATGTAAGTGGCTATTCATGAATTCAACTCATTATATACAAACATTTTTCAAATCTGAATTAGAAGTCTGCAAACTGGCCCAGTTCTTTGCCTGGAAACCAGGAGAGAGCCAGCCAGTTTCCGAAACCGGCCTCAGATTCAAGAACCCTGATCACCACTACATCCTATTCTCTCGCCACAGATCAGATAACTCAGGACTAAGTTACATGGTAGCAGTTTGCACTCAGCTTTGGTGTGGTTCGGCTGGTTCCACACTATTGTGATCCCGCTGCGCTTCGTCATACCGAACTGAAATAACTCGATATTTTCTGATATCGACCCAAAGTTTTATTTCGTAAGTTTGGTATCTGGATGGTACATAGATTGGGGCCAGGCTATATTGTTTTGATAATACAATTTTATACGGTGCATGTTTTCCTCTCTACAAAATTTCTACAGAACTCGTGTGTTCCAAATAAAGGTCGTTAGCACATAGATCAAGCGCGTGGGAATAGCTAGTGCGCTAGATACTTTTGGTAAGACTCTTTCAGTTTAATTATTCTGTGTCCTAATCTTGGCATCTTGGAGCCCACTAAACTACTTTTAAAGTATCAATTGGTTGAAACGAAACTGATTTTTGAAAATAGATTTGAATTGCGTTTCGGATTTGATCTCTTTCTTCCTCAGCCTAACCCGCACTAATCTCAACACCAATCCACCCCTAATCCACCCGGTTGCTGCTTGATCAAAGGAGTGCCGTGCTGTCACTGTGCTCCGTCCGAAAAATCACTGCCGCCGCCGATTTTTGTCGCCGCCGACTCCCTCTGCGCCTTCCCATGCCTTCGCACACTCGCCCGTTGCCGCCAGCCCCGAGCCTCGTGTCAGAAGCCGTACACTCCCATGAAGAGCCCCTGCACCATGTCAGGCCATCCCGGCCACCGCTGCCGCCGCCGCGCCCTTGGTTTCGCCTCCTCTGCTCTCATAGCCTCCCCGGCTGACCAGACACTGCCCGACTCTTTTGACCACCGCAATGCACAGCTCAAGGTCGCCAGCACCTTCCTCCTTGGTCGCCGCACCTTGCCTTCCCGAACCCTCCAGCTGCGCCACGCGCCGTCGCCGCTTTGGCCGGTGCCTTGTGCCGAACCGCCTCTAGTGGCCTATTTAAGCACCCAAGCCCTCCCAGCCGAAGCCATCAAACCCTAAAGCAAGCCGAGCACCCCAAAGCTCTCCTCATCGTCCCCATTGCCGACAATTGCCAAAAACCCCAAACGTAAGCCCTAGTTCAATGCCTTGTCTCCAGCCCATCATTTTCCAATTGCTCTCGCCAGTAGCCTCCTTAAGCACCCAAGAACTCTCTTGAACCACCGCCATAGCTCCCTGGCCACCCTTCTTCCCCGGCGCCAGAGCCACTTCACGGCCGCCGAGAAGAACGGCTCGCCGTCGGCGAACGCCGCCTCCACCGGACCTACCAACCCCCAAAATGGAATCCCCATAGCCCCACAAACCCAACCATACCCTCAAAAACCGCCGCAAGTAGTCCTATCCCCGCCGATAGCCGTCGCCACCTTCCTCTGTTTCTTCTGCTCGCGTGGGAGCGGGAGGAGGAAGAAGCACAGTAACGACCGGTTACTATTTCCTCCCGACCCGTTAAGCCAAACCCGAACCCATAGTGCACAGTACCAGGTCCGACCGGTTCAGCTCGTAGTGAATAGTGCAGACCCGCAATGAATAGTAACTGACCCGTTACTGTTCACCCGAAACCCAAAATACACATTTATATCCATTTTGACCGTTTCGAGCCCGCCGACCCATTTCACCATTTGGACCCTCCTAAAAGGTCAAAACCCCTTTTATTTGGATTTTTCGGATTTTCTTTCTTTCTTTCATTTGTTTATTCCTAGCTCAATCCTTCGGGCGTGGAATTAATTTCTTTTAATTTGTTTTTGCGTTAGCTCCCAACGTCGAAGTTTCCCAGGAGCCAGAAGGAGAAGCCCAAGCTCAAGCCCAATCCACCGAGGAGTTCGAGCTAATTGAAATCGTAGACCCGCAAGGCAAGTCGCACATGTTTTGATCATGTTGAACCTACATTCCCTTATTTATCTATTTATCAATATTTTCATTATGTTATTTGTGCACCGTTATTTTATGTACAATAAATGTTTAGAATGGCATGATATTAGTTATGTCCTACCACCCGAAAAAGCCCAGTCTAATTTGATGGCCACATTCACCTTGACAAGACATAGTAATATTAAATATAATAATAATGTAATCATGGTAGTTTAGAGAATCAGCAAAATCCTTTGTTATTAAAAGATTTGGTACTTGTTGGTGGAATTTGGAAAATGGTTCTAGGGTAAGTGAGGATCGCTGGTGGCTTTAGGAATAGGCCGGATCTCATGACTTTAACCTAGGGTGGAGGCAAGAATTACAAATCGGTGACAGTGTTATGGCACTGAACATGGGTTTGTGGGAGTAGATTGCCTCAGTGAAAATATAAGGACTAGACCGTTATGTTGAGTAAAGAACATAGTGATCGCCCAACCACAAGCGTTGATACGTCAAACCTGGTCTAGTAGCTGCTCAAATTCGATGGACGAACCTCTACATAAGCAAGGCGGAGGCAAAGTGTGAGTCCATATGGAAGGGAGTTAAGAAGGGCCGTATGGAAGTTGGTTATTTTATTTATACTATTGATTTGATTATCAGTGATCCACACAATAGTAGGCTGAAATAAGTCAGGTAGAGGCCTGAGCTTGTTGGGGAAGCCTACTAGGTGGAGGATATATAAAGAGTGAGCAGCGAACAACCTTGTTTTCTTAACTCTATCGCGGGAGTTAAGGGATCTTGTGGGTGAAGCAGGGCAGTTTTGCAAAGTAGATTTGGGTAAATGAAACTGTGTTTAATGGGTGAATCCAACAATGAAGCATAAGTAGATTTGGAAATGATTTGGTAATATTAGTGATCTGGTAATCGAACTTTAAACCCCCCAATGTTTATAGAAGGCTATGATTTTATGCTTAAAACCTGTTTACAATGAAAACTGCATCCACATAAAAATAGACCTTTTTCCCCATCATATGATGTACCCTGCATGTAGTTACTAGTAATCTCCGTGTGACTTGTTGAGTACGGTAGTTGTACTTATACTTCCTAAAAACATTAACAAAAATAGCATGCAACGAGGAGGCAGACAAAGGCGAAGAAGTGGAGTTCTACGAGGTTGACGATGCGTGGAATTAGGGTCGTCTTCCGCTCAGGCGTGCCTGCGGCGTCCTTTTGCTGTAATGTATATAAGGGCCCTACTGTAAAACTTGGCTTTAAGCCTTTACATTGTAATAAAGTTGGCTTTTGTTCTTGAGCATGTGTTGGCAATGTCATACACTCGATTGATGTAACTCACAGCTGAACAGTCCTGAGCAGTTGCGAGGAATTCATAATGCTCCCAGAAATGGGGGTGTTACATTGGTGACACAAACTTATGTATTTTCGTTGTGGTATTTACATACGTAATCATTTCTAGGCGAGTTTGTTAAGTAAGCTTCTTGTGATAATAGTATATATGAGTATATCCTTTTTTTAACCCATTTTGTACATATATCAATGAAAGCTCCCAGTAGCGTTATAAAAAGGAAGAGCACAAACATGTTGTTTGCACATGTTAGTGCCGATGGACCAAGTTGTTTGTATAATGGCAGAGGAGAATAGTGTTCTACCATTATTTTGATGCACTACTACAGAAAGCCTCATAGTAGACGCCTCATCACAGACAGTTTTGTGAAACCGTCTGTGATGAACACTGTTACAGACGGTTGTAATTTGGAGGCCGTCTGTGGTATTTGCGGCGGGAAAAAGGAGTATCACAGATGGTCGGTCTATATTAAGAACCGCTGTGATAATCCCGATATCACTGACGGTTTTAATAAAAACCGTCAGCGATAAGTCGGTTATCACAGACGGTTGTTAATTAAAAACCGTCAGGCTAATTCCTGACGGTTTTTAATTAAATACCGTCTGTGATAATGGCACTAAGGCATTTATTGCGCTGCTCAGACCGCATCTGTCTTCATTTCGATCCAGATCTAGCCACTACTGCACACTTTTTCACTCGGGAGGAAGCTAGGCGATTTCAGACCAGTTAATTTGATGGGAAGAGGCAGAGATTGAGCTTTGAAGATTCATACTTTCCTGGTTGCTCTAGATATGGTTAGTAATGAAATTTATTTTTTCTTTAATTGCATTACAATTTAGGGTCTAAGTAATCCATGAGTGTTTTTGAAGATGGCTAATTTGCAAAATCGTTGGTTATATAATAGCTGTTGTGTTTATAATATGAATTGAGCTAGCAAATTAAGTCTCAATATAATAAATGTGGCCGGTATATATGTAGTAATATTTAGTTAATCTAAATTTTAATACTAATTAGTTGTTATATATATATGTACGTAACGTAGGACCGAAGCTGAATGTATGCCGCGAGCCGTGTGAGTGAAAAGTACATTAATGACGTGTCTGCTTTTATAAGAGCCGCCGAGGAGGATATGTTGAATAAGGGGGTTGAATACATGTGCTGTCCATGCACTGACTGCGAGAATTTGAAGATGTTTAAGAACCGAGGGCAAATTGAAGCGCACTTGATTCGAAGGGGTTTCAAAAAGGATTATACGTGTTGGACTAGTCATGGCGAAGTGAATGATCATATGCCGCCGGATGACATCGCCGCTGAAGTGAATGATATGCCGCCGGATGACATCGCCGGTGAAGTGAATGATATGCCGCCGGATGACATCACCGGTGAAGTGAATGACATGCCGCCGGATGATGTCGATTGTCGTTTGGATTCGGATAGGTTGCACGATGATAATCTGGATCAGATGCTTTGCGATGTAGAAGAGAACTATGATGAGAGAGAGTATGTTAAATTCCGGGACTTGATGGAGGACTCGGAGAAACCTTTGTACACGGGCTGCAAGTACACGAGGTTGTCGGCCGTGCTTGAACTGTTGAAATTGAAGGCAAGCAACGGTTGGTCCGACAAGAGTTTCACGGCGCTGCTAGGTCTTTTAGCGGACATGCTTCCGGAGGGAAATGAGTTTCCTAAAACCACGTATAAAGCCAAGAAGGTTCTTTGTCCGTTGGGAATGGAAGTAGAAAGAATACATGCATGCCCGAAGGACTGTATCTTCTACCGTAAAGAGTATGCAAACATGCATGTATGTCTGGTGTGCAACGCATCCCGATACAAACGTAACAATCAATCAGATGATGGCGAGGGAACAGAGGCGAAGAAAGGACCTCCTGCTAAGGTGGAATGGTATTTTCCTATAATTCCCCGTTTGAAAAGGTTTTTTGCAAATCCAAAGGAGGCAAAACTACTACGTTGGCACTCGGAGGAGCGCAAGAAGGATGGAATGCTAAGACACCTTGCTGATTCCGCGTAGTGGAGAAATATCGATAGGAGTTTTGCAGACTTCGATGCGAACCAAGGAATATAAGGTTTGGGTGATGCGGATGGAATGAATCCTTTCAATGAGCATGAGCGATCGACATAGCACATGGCCCGTGACTCCCTGCATATATAACCTTCCTCCTTAGTTGTGTATGAAGCGAACGTATATTTTGCTATCGATACTTATCCAAGGGCCAAAACAACCTGGGAATGATATTGATGTGTTCTTAACACAGTTGGTGGAAGATCTAAAAGTACTGTGGAACGAAGGGGTACAGGTATGGGATGTATACAAATGAGAGAACTTCACTCTGCGTTCCTTATTGTTCTGCACCATAAATGATTATCCTGCCCTTGGTAACCTATCGGGCCATAGTACAAAAGGTTCCAAAGCTTGTACTCACTGTTTAGATGGTACCGAGAGTGTGTGGCTGAACCACTCACGTAAAACCGTCTACATGCATCACCGCCGGTTCCTTTGGAGAGCTCACCCATACCGCAAGATGAAGAAACAATTTGACGGAGAGAAGGAAGACGGTTTAGCTCCAAGGCATTTAAGGGGACACGAGGTTTATGATATGGTTAAGGATTTAGATGTTGTCCTCGGAAAGGGACGTAAATTGAGGGCTCATGAGAAGAACACCTGGAAGAAGATATCAATATTTTGGGACTTACCTTATTGGGAGTATCTAGATGTTCGACACTGCATCGATGTCATGCACGTAGAAAAGAATGTATGCGACAACTTGATTGGTCTCTTACTGAACATCCGTGATAAAACAAAGGACGGCGTGAACGCACGGCTTGACTTGGTTGACATGGACATCAGGCCTGAGTTAGCACCGACATGCACTGATAATGGACGAATGTACCTTCTCCCTACGTGTTACACTCTGTCCAAGGCTGAGAAACAGAATCGTGCGCTGCTTGCATGGTGTCAAAGTTCCGTCGTTACTCGACAACGTGAAGAAACTTGTTTCGATGCAAGATTTGAAGTTAAATGGCATGAAGTCTCATGATTGTCATGTGCTGATGGCACAGATGCTACCTATTGCAATTAGAAATATTTTGCCGATCAAAGTCCGAGAGACAATCATGAGGCTATGTTATTTCTTTAACACAATTGCTCAGAAGGTCATCGATCCCAAAGGACTAGATGCTCTGCAGGACGAGGTGGTGATGACTCTATGTCACCTTAAAATTTATTTCCCTCCTTCATTTTTCGATATCATGGTCCATCTCATTGTTCATGTTGTGTGGGAGATAAAAATGTGTGGGCCCATATTCCTACGTAGCATGTACCCATTTGAGAGGTTTATGGGAATTCTGATGTCCTACGTACGGAATCGTTCTCGGCCGGAGTGCAGCATCATCAAAGGTTATGCAAGCGAAGAGGTCATTGAGTTTTGTGTTGATTATATGGCTCAGATTCAACCGATAGGTGTCTCTTAATCTCGTCATGAGGGGAGGCTGAAGGGTCTCGGAACTATCGGAAGGAAAGCAATCACTCCAGATATGGACACGTATACTCAAGCCCATTTCACGGTGTTGCAACACATGACTGAAGTGGCACCTTATGTGGACCAGCACAAGGATGTGCTTCGGCAAGAAATTGAGCGGCCGGATGTTTGGATCATGAGGCAACACAACCGTCGGTTCAACCAATGGTTGAAGGAGCAAATCGCTAGGAGCTCGCCGAGTGAGACGACATGGTTGGCAAAGGGCGACATTTACAGTTGTGACATGGCAAGGATATGACATAAATGGGTACACATTCTATACGCATCTCGGGATGTCAAGAGCACTAACGAACAACAACGGTGTCCGCATTGATGCATTCAGTACCAATGGGTCGGCTTCGTACTATGGCTTCATAGAAGAGATTTGGGAGCTCGACTATGTGGTTTTCAAGATCCCCTTATTTCGCTGCTGTTGGGTGCATCTCCCACAGGTGAAGGTTGACAAGTACGGTTTCACGACCGTGGTCCTCCAACGTGTTGGGTACAAAGACGAACCATTCGTACTCGCCAATCAAGTTGTTCAAGTTTTCTATGTAACTAACCCGGCAAATAAGAAACACCATGTAGTTCTTCATGGAAAAAGGAGAATTGTCGGAGTGGAGAATGTAGTGGACGAGGAGGAATACAATCAATTTGACGAGTTACCTCCTTTTGGAAATGGCATAAGGGTCGACGATGAACAACGTGACGAAACTAGTTACGTACGCATTGATCATGATGAAGGGGTAATTTTTAAAGGAAATAAGCAAGTACAATAAGAATGTATATGTGGAATGTGTGACAATTTTGAGATGTATATGTGAAAATGTGTGATGTAGTCAATTTTGAGATATATATGTGAAAATGTGTGACAAAATGTATATGTGAAAATGTGTGACAAAATGTATCAAGAAATACACTGTGTGAATGCAGCTGGTTGGTGTTGTATATGAATGCAGCTGTTTGGTGGTTCATCATGAATTAATGCAGCTGTGTAGTTATTGGTGTTGTCTTAATAACAACAGTCAGCAAAGACTTATCACAGACGGTTCTAAACTTAGAACCGTCTGTGATATTGATATCACAGACGGTTCTAAGTTCAGAACCGTCTGTGATAATCTCCCTATATATACCCTCTCGCTAGGGTTTTCCGTGTGCGCTGCAGTTATTCGATCTAGATCTAATTAAATCCCGAGCCCGTCGTCGCCTCCGCCTCCCCGAGCCCGTCGCCGCCGCTGTCCCCGAGCCCGTCACCGGCCGCCTCCGTCGAGCCCGTCACCGCCGCCTCCCCAAGCCCCTCGTTGAGCCCGTCGCCGGCCGCCTCCCCAAGCCCCTCGTCGAGCCTGTCGCCGGCCACCTCCCCCAAGCCCCTCATCGAGCCCATCGCCGGCCGCCTCCCCCAAGCCCCTCGTCGAGCCCGTCGCCGTTCGCCTCCCCCAAGCCCCTCGTCGAGCCCGTCGTCGGCCGCCTCCCCCAAGCCCCTCGTCGAGCCCGTCGCCGGCTACCTCCCCTTGATTACCGTCTGCATTGTGAGCAGTTTCTGTGATGGACTAGGGTTTTTAGTATTGTGAGCAGTTTCTGTGATGGACTAGGGTTTTGAGCATTGTGAGCATTGTTTACTGCAGTAGCTTAATTAGTTTGCTATTTGGTACATATTACATTAGTACATTGTTTACTGCATGCTTAGTTTTCTATTTGGTACATATTACATTGGTACATTGTTTACTGCAGTAGCTTAATTAGTTTGCTATTTGGTACATATTACATTGGTACATTGTTTACTGCATGCTTAGTTTGCTATTTGGTACATATTACATTTGTACATTGTTTAATACAGTAGCTTAGTTTAATTTGCTATTTGGTACATACAACATTGGTACATTGTTTACTGCAGTTGCTTAGTTTACATTGGTACATATTACATTGCTTGTTGTGTTAGTATATAGTATATAGTATATAATACTCTTTTACATTAGCTTGGATGTCATCCCCTCTCTATCCACGTCACCCCCTCTCTGTCCACATCACCCCCTCCCTTCTCCCCCTCCCCTCTTATCAGCCCCTCTCTATCCATATCGCCAATATTGAGCGAAATAGATAGATATTGCACTTTCTTATCTTATGGTATGACACTTTCTCATCTTATCCTAATAGACCCACAAAACGAGCAACATGTCACTCGCGCATTCTTCAACATCATCGCCGGAGGCGTCCGCTCCAACATCAAGACGCCAAGGAAGAGGGCTATCAAAGAAGCCTGAGGGCCGACAGACCATCACAGCGGTGGATGCATCTAGGGTCCCTCTCCTTCCTCAGAAAGTAGTAAGCGCATTCCGAAGCATGGTCGAAATAGTTGCACGAGAACGAATTGAGATCACATACAATTCGTGGAAGAACGTGCCTGACACTCGGAAACGTGAGCTGTGGACCGAATTTTTGGCATCGTTCGAGATCCCAGAAGAACACCTAGACGCTGTGCAATGACAAACCTACCTAGCGGCGCGCAAAGCATGGAAGAACTTCAAGAGCACGCTTGTCAGGAAATACGTGGAGACGGACGAAACGCCTTTTCATAAATACCCATTCCTGGAACCACAATGGGAAGAGTTCAAGGCGATGAAAACGACCGAAGATTTCAAAAGTACAAGTGTGGCGCACAAGGCCCTCCAGGCAAAAAACACACACCCCCCACAGACTTGGCACAGCTGGGTATGCGGGTAAAATCCCGCAGTGGAGGAAGGAGGATGACCTGGCAGCTGCACGGGACATCGCCCGCCGCTTTCAATATCCCTGATGACCGTGCTCGAAATTGGATTAGAGCAAGGTCATCTACAACGACATCGGGGGACGTCTCCTTTCGAAACCCTGCAGACCAGCAAGTGTCCCAGCGCCTGGTAAGATATCGATCGAACTACGTAGCTTGTAATTACTCCACAACTTCGTACGAATTGAAATGACATGTCGTCCTCTTGCGGGAAGAGCTGAGTTTTGAATCTACCACAGGATCATTCCAGGAACAAGGGAGAATGATATGCTCTCCGTGGCAGAAACAAGGAGCACCTGTGTCGTGCGAGAGGACTTGGGCTTTACGTTCCTTGGAAACATGGTTTCCAAGATGACTCCGGAATGTATCGGCGTAGGAAGAGAAACAAAGCCGAGCGTGACGCACATCTACGAGAAGAGATCAAGGCATCTCTTAGAGAGGAGCTAATAGGTGAGCTGGCTGATGTAATCGAGAGATGAGGTGCGGAAACAAACGAGAAAGTCGCGAGCCGCTACCGCCGCTCCTGTGCTAGCTAGTCTGCACAACCGTCTGAGTAGCTGCGCGTCCAATCCGACGCAAACCCAGGCCAAATTTCCTGTGGACGACATCCTGGTAATAATTATTACCTCTCGAATGCTTGCTCCATTGATAGGCCTATTCGAGTAGTTAATTTTGTATCGTTATGTAGGAGCCTACGAAGTGCAGGCTCCAAGTGAGATATGGCTTCATTCCCTTGTACATTGCTTGGGGCCAGGCATATTCGTCTGGTATCGGGGCCATAGTGCACGGTCAAGCTTTAGTGCCAGGCTTCGCAAAAGTTAATGTGGATGGTGTGCATATCAATTTTGAGGTGGTCCCGCTACCGAAGCCGCCCAACGACGAGATCGTGACTCTAGGACAGGCCAGTGGAACATTCATCCAGTGGCCCAAAAGCGACATCTCCCTGGAGGCTTCTTCACCGATGGCAGGACCAGAGCAACTTGCACTGGTGCCATCTCCATTACAAGACCAGTCGGTTCCACCACCGGATACTACACCGTTGCTATCTCCACGGGTCCTATTCTCGCCAGAGCAAATTGCACCGCTGCTACCTTCAAAGTCGACTACTGTGAAGTCGACCTATAGCCAACGCAGTAAGGCCAGCAAGGGCAAAGCAAAGAAGACCAATGATGATATGCCGTACCTGCCTTTGGCCCGCAAATTCATACTTGGCGAGCCGTTTCTCGAGCAAAAAGCCCTCCAACCCCTACCATATAGTTGTATACAATTGCACACGTGGTATATGCAGCAGTCCAATAAGCTAGAGGGAGAACGGACCTCAAGTATCACTGTCGAATTCACATCGGATGATTTACACTACAGTCTTCAAGAGTGTATGTTCGTGGTCGCCTTTGAGGATTTATTCGATCTGTTCACGCTCAACGCTCTTGACGTCTCAATCATTCGATCTTTGGCGACGTAAGTGTGTACAATCACGATCTCCGTTCATGTCATACCGATAAATGCCATATCTAATTTGTTGCTTTCGTGTGTATATATATATAGATACATGCTGACTAAAGCTAGATTATCCAACTCAGCGGCTGGTTTCTTGGACCCCCACTTGGTCGCCAAGAATACCATCGACCAGGATACATCCCTCGTCGAGAGGTACATTGCAGCAGGACTGCTGGGTTGCCGCAATAAGGAATATGTACTTATGCCCTTCCATCAGAACTTTCATTGGATTTTAATAGTAATTGTACCAAAATGGAACAAGGTATATTATCTTGATTCCCTAAGTAAGAATAAAATGGACTTCACAGTTGTCAGCCAAGTAATCGATAGGTAAGCACATATTCCCCATACATATCTACATTGTACTCTTTCTTTCCTTCCGAATGACTAAGGTTAACTTTTTCGAATTACGTAGGGTGTTCGCGACGTACATTGAAATGGGAGGTGTCTCGAAGCGCGGGGCCAAAGGCCTGCTGACACATGCTCAAGATTTTAAGGTATTCACTATTCACATTAATTAATCCTATGCAACAGTTGGTACTAATGTCTCTTGAACTAACACATTCCATTTTTTGCAGTGCCACCAGCAGCCGCCGGGCAACACATGTGGATACTACGTTTCCCAACATATGGAACTACTCCTCGATTCCTCGAGGCTCACCAATCCCAAGGTTTGTCACTCTTCCCATAATTACTTCATACTTATCACGTTACATATATACGCACATTGATATTCCTATCGACAGGCTGCGTACATCCCGTTAACTGCATTGAAACAGTCTGATCTTGGACGGATTCGAGGAGAGTTGGCGTACTTTTTGCTGACTCAAGTCATAAAGCCAGGAGGACGGTTCCACTGCGCACCATGATTTCTTATTGGTCTTATCACTAAGTGCAAATGCAGTGTAGATCTTTTGTAATTGTGCATTTGTTAATGGATATTTTATTTCAATTCAATTAATTGATTTGCGAAATGGATGCATGCTTTATGTTTGTGAAATGAAGTGCGATGTCAATTGGATGTTTTATGTCTGTGAAATGAATTGAGATGTGAAATGTATCTGAAAGGAAATGAGATGTGTGAATTGTATGTTTGTGCGTGATTATCGCTTGTTTGAGGGCATGGCTAGCATTTCTGAGGCTAGCCAATAAACGTAAATAGATTTTGATTTAGAGGAAGGAATATCACGAGCGCTTTTAAGTAAAAACCGTCAGGATATGTATCACTGACGGTTTTTTACTACAAACCGTCTGTGATTATTATATATCACAGACTATTTTTATTTAAAAACCGCTCGTGATATCTAATAATCACGAGCGATTTTAATGAAAACCGTCAGTGATATCTAATAATCACGAGCGGTTGAAAACCGCTCGTGATAACCTTCGATTATAATCGACCCATAAATTGAGCGGTTCAGAAAACCGCCTGTGATGACGTGTCTGAACCGTCTGTAATGTGGATTTCTGTAGTAGTGATGTGAGCCATTACAACTATACTACTTTTATAGGTTAATGTCACATACCATGTTTATCTCAAACACGGACTCAAAACTTTATCTCTTCTGAAAACTAAGGGACTCGAAACCCTTTCGAATACGAGTTTTATTCAAACTCTCATTCTTCTCTATTATAGACTATATCCACAACTCCTAACTCATCATGTGACGAAGCTTCCAAGACCTCACCTCTCGTATCTTCATCACGCATCATCCATCTTTAATCTCCATGTGCTCCAGCGTGAGCTCGACTACCTCGCGTGACATCCTCAACTGTCTGGACCTTAGATCTCCCTATCCTAATCCTAGTCCTCCTCGTCACCGACCATAATTGTCTCCACGCCCACCTACACATACAAAAATCGAGGAAACACATTCTTGGTACAAGTTCTTCACAATTTGACTGTCATTAGTCCACACACTCATATCACACTCTTAACTATCTACCAAGATCAACCAGATCAGCCACGACCTCAAAATCTATTGCTTTCTAGAAATCTACCTTAGACCACTGATTACGACTAGTCTGACCGGCCACCAAGCACAGCCAGTCAGATTGCTATCGCAACACATACTCAAGACCTACGAGAACTGACCATAACACATGAACCAATCGCAACGCCTACAACTACGAGTACCAAGTCCTTCAGACTACCGAGTACCGAATCCTTCGAGCGCTGTTCCTCTGAATACTGTTCACCAATCACCGATCGTCATGTACCTGCTAGTCACACCGTTGGTCTAACATGAGTACTCGAGGTACTTGAAGATCACAATAATTGAAGAACTCGTGCCGACAATGATATCTACATGTACCGACAGTGAGGCCTACGGTAACCGATTGCAAAGCCTTCGACTACCGAAGACAACGACAGTAGACCGCAATGTCTATGTGTATCGAGTATCGACCAGTAAAGTCGATGACTATCAAGTATCGACCAGTAAAATCTATGACCATGGACAAAGTGTTGTAGCTATGACCATCGACCGGTTACTATAGAAGACGAGTTTACGACCTCCGACCGGTTCACTGTCGCTTATGACCAGTTACTTGTTCGAGGTTAAAGCCTACAATAACCTATCAGAGTATTCCTAAAATAACACATAAACGTGCTTTTCATGTTAGAAAGAATTGATAAAGAGGATTCAGTGCCACACTAAAGAGGTTAAAGCCTACAATAACCTTCCGTGGCCGTTTTGCCGTGGTCAAGCCGAATGTGGTCGAAATCTGATGTAGTCGAAATGCCGTGGTTGTTCAGTCGTGGTCATAATCTGCCGATTTCAGTTCTGCAAAAGAGCGTCGACCAAAATTTTCCCAAACACAAATTTCAATGCAATCTAAAATGCCAATTATTCATCATTAATAAATCTATGACCTATCCACATGATCTAACACAGCGCACATATGAATCAATGAAAAGCTCCTATCAGGGTATTCCTAAAATAACGCATAAACGTGCTTTTCGTGTTAGAAAGAATTGACAAAGAGGATTCAGTGCCGCACTAAAGATTTCTGAGCTCAACTCATTCTTCTAGAGAAAAAAAAAACGCTTCGCCTCCTTGTTGACCTAGATAGTGGGGACAAAAGCTATGGCCAACAAAGATATTGCCGAGTCCTCGCGAAAAAAGAAAGAAGAGAGCGATTGCAAGGACCACGAGTTGAACATTACCTAGTATTAATATTCATGTTTTGGAAGTTCAGCTAAATCTAATTACAGGAGGTTGGTAGATACTCGGTCGTTAGCAAAACAAAAATTATATAATATTCCTTCCGTTTCCAAATAGGTGACGCTTTAGAATATGTAAAGTTAAATGTTTTAAAGTTTGGATACTAATATATACAAAAGTTTTTCAAAAATAGAAAAATAATTATATAGTACTCACAATATGTAGAAAGCTAAGTCATCTGGTCCAAACCACATGTTGTTTTAGCTCTATCCGCGTAATACGAGGAAGGAGAAGATGCCGACTTTATGGGCAGACTAATGCTTTGGGGACGTATCAAGGTCGGAAACGACCTACTTACAGGCCCCATCTTGAGAAAATATTTCGTTTGAGAGTTCGGTACTGTAGCAAAAGATAAAAGCCATCGGCTTGTGAGGTAAAGAACAGGCCCTTAGTAACGGAAGGAGTAGTAGTCTTATTGCAAAATGCGGGGTATACCTGCAAAAAATCAATGTTATTCCTATTTTGCCATCATTTATTTTCGTCTCTCTTTTCATCATCTATTTGTAAGAACATATATTAGTTAGCATTCTCTTGAAATTTCCGAGGCATTAAGGACTTGGCGGCTTCATGAATAGTACGCGTGGTCAAAGTAAGCCCTAAAATTGATAGGGGCACTATTTGGTAAAGTTGAATAAAAAACAAAAATGGCGAGTATTTGCAAACGAAAATCACCTTGCTGATTTCATTGGGCAAGCATCCCTAGACTCCTACTGAGCTGATATTGGAATCCGAGTGAACAGAAGCATCATGCCGGCCATGTTGGGCCAGCTTCGAATCGGTAGCTCTTATGCACCTTGTGGCTGGTCCTGAATTGAAGTTACCTTCAACTTTAAATCAATTGGGTGGTCCTGAATGTATGAATGCTTATATGAAGAAATTTTCGATTCACTGCAACAACATTAAAACATTGTTTGTCAAAAAAAGAGAGGACAATATGGCTTTATCATTGGATGATGATTGATCGATACATCATGCTCTGATGTGCAAGGAGCATTATCGACAAGAACTAGTGATACGTTACAGTGGCTCCATCTAAAAAATCTGGTCTATGAAGCCATATATTCCTGCTTGACGTATACCTGCTCTTGTCTCCTTGCTGAAACTCCCCAAAACCACCCGTGTGCGGGTTTGCCAGCCTTTGTACAGTACAATTTTGAAGCAATATATTGAGCTCAGGCGGACTTTGCACACCGTTGCGTATTAAAAAAAAAGAGAGTCATATTTCTTTTGAGACTAGTACAATGCCCATGCGTTGCAACGGATTCTCAGAAAAGGTGATATATAGTATCAGTATGATTCTAAAATTTACAATAAATATAAATTTTGTTTTACACCATAGCACCATCCTAGATTTCATAATGGGTTTTATTAGCTATTGCCTATTCCTGAAACTCAGTCGCAGGAGTATCTGTTCCATCCCAAACATAAAAAAATCCACTCGCCACTGGAAGCTTCATAGACATGAAGTACTTATAAAGGAAAAAAAAACTATGATAATTCCTCTGTCAAAATTAGTATCAAATCTAATATGATGGAGTAGAGAACCAACCATTCATACAAGATCAAAAGTAGAATCAGATTTTATACCCCTTAGTTGCAATTCAAGATCTTTCAGACCTATGGTACAACATAGCTAGTTAGAAACAGTAACAAATACTGCAAAAGATACTGACAGTAAATATATTCTACGTTGAAGATAGAAATATTTCGCAAATTTGTACACAAAAACACAGTCATAAATCACTGGATAATTTTGCACATAGGTCATGCTAGGATATAAAGATGTATATCAAAAAGCATCGGAACAACATATATTCATTAGATAATGGACAGGCACTTAAAACAACACAAGATGCTGGCAAGAAGGTGACAAAACTGACAAAAAAGGAACCATTTAGATAGAAATTTTAGACTGTCATTGTATTTGAATGAAACCTATACAAAGACAACACCTAAGATGCTAAATGTAAATATAAATTTTGTTTTATACGTGTAAAGCGAAACATAACTCTGCATAAGGAGCATCTCAGTTCATATTAGAGAGAACCTGCATAAAACAACAAATGGAAAGAAGAAGCAGCATAAAACAACAGGTAAGGGCACCACTTGTTGAAAATGGACAGTGGTGCAACACCTAACATTGATTAGATCATAAGTACATAACAAATTCTATTGACTCCCTCAATTTTGAGATTTCAACCATTGAAAGCCAACTCAAAGTTTGATTGAATGCAGAGTCCATATATGCGAACAAACCATTACACGGCATTGTATTGATTCATTAAACCCTTGAATTACTTCTACAGTACGCAAAAAAAATTGATCTTGTACAATTGACTCAACAAAAAGAGCAAGATCACACAATGTTCTACAACAAAGATATTTCTTTTCTTTCCACTTTGTTATCTCATATTCGCTATTATGGTTAGAAACATACGCCATCAACTAAATATAATCTACGCTCTAAAACACAAGAGTGACCTGATACGAACATTACATATAGGAGTGAAAGCACCAAATCAGAGAAATTTTAGCACAAACTTTTTGAAACTTGTGAGCATAGAACCTCCCAATTACACACTACACAGGCTTTGCGATTTTTTATCAAACACCAAAAAAGACCATTGCAACTTGCTTATTTTGTTCTAAACACTAAATGCACCAAGCTGTGCCCAAGACACACCAAAAAGAGATTCCTTGGGATGCATCTTCTACCATGTCACCAATAGTCCCGTGAGGAAAGTTTCTGCAAACAAACCATTGCTATGCTCCATGAGTATTATATAAGAAGCATGCTGCTTTGCATATTTGGAATCTATCCTGAGTACCTGTAATCAATTCATGCAACCATGATGCCCCTTTTTGCCAAGCATCTGCCTAAAAGGGCACCCCACCCTTTGTACCTGAGAGATATATAATTCGTCATACAAAGTCAAGACAAAATCTAAATCTTACTGGAATTCTGGAAAATGCAAAATAAAAAAGTTGGGTTCCAAGATAGTACATACTCCTACTCACCCTATGATCCATGCTCCACCAGTGGCAAATGCCATAACCGGCTTCAACCCTGTTGTGCCAGTAGGTATATAGAGATCCAATCTGCAGAAACAAATGTCAGGGCACAAGATATAAACAACTAAACTAACTATACCAAGTGCACTGAGAGTCCGAGACAAACTATTGGTTTATTGAATAGAGATATTATCTGCATGGCAAAACATGTAAAAAATGAAAGAAATACTTGTTTCTTGGTTGTTCTCCATATACAACACTTCTATGAACTTGGCTTGAGAAGAAGTAATAATATACAACTGGAGCAAAACAAGAGTCAATTCTACTGTATGATATCTACTGTATTATATCAAACATTCTTTCGGATCCATTTGTAGCCTATCCTGCATAAATTAGAAAAGTTATTGCAGCGAATTGAACAATAATCTAGGAAAAGACCACACCCGTGATAATAGAAGCATCATATGAAAATTTTCTGAGCTTTAGCATCTGATCTTAGTAGCAAGCTTAGTAAAGTTCATTTAGCTACATGCTAAACATGTCATGGTACACTAATTCTCCAAAATAAATGCCATGATATATCTAATTGTAGTAAGATCACAAGCAAATCACCATGTGGAAGTGGCAGCAAGGGAAATGGAATTGGAGAGTACCCAAGGTAGCAGAGGAGGATGAGCGTGAGTCGGGTGAGGAGGAAGGTCTTGGCGGCTGCGCGACCGACGTCGTGGCGAAAAGAGCCGTTGCGCTGAGCGAACCGCTCGCTCACCGCTCGCCACCGCACGCACCCACCTGGGATGAGCGGCGCGGCCTCCGCTGCCGATGCGGTGGCTGCCGGGGAGGTCGGCGGCGTCTCCTCTGCCTTGCTTGGCTGGGTGGCGGCGCGGGAAGGGAGCTCCACCTGCATCTCGGCGACCCGGCCCGTGACGCGAGATCTGCTCTGGGACGGAGAATGATGCGGATGTCGGGGTCTCCCGGGCCACCGTGACTGCCTCTGCCCGACGCTGATCTAGCTGCCCCGCCGGATCCTACTGCTGTCTCCCGCCCGGATCCGACCGCCGCCGCCTCAATTCTGGTCGCTGCCGATCTCGATGCGCCCAGATCTGGTCGCCACCAACACTTTTCCACCACCCATGGCGCCGCTGCCTTGTCGGATCGAGCAGCCTGCGCCGGATCCCGCCATCACCGCGGTGCCCCCGCCCAGATCCGGCGTGGGATGGGGGGAGGAGGAGGCGGCAGCGCGAGGTGGGGGAGGAGGAGGCGAGGGCGGAGCGGAGGAGCGGGGGAGGAGGAGGCGAGGGCGGAGCAGAGGAGCGGGGGAGGAGGAGGCGGCGGTACCGCGAGGTGGGGAGGAGTAGGTGAGGGCGAAGAGGGGGAGGCGGCGGCAGTTCGGCGGATGAGGCGAACGCGGAGCAGAGCCGAACACGGAGCGGTTTTGGCGGAGGAGCGGGGGCGGCGCTTTGGGCCCACGTGTCAGCGCAAGTAAACTGAGGGATTGGCCTGTGGAGAACGGACGGACTGCCACCAACTCCAATTTTTAAGTAGTAGAGATATCAAAGTGATCGATGATTGAACTTACTATAGGGCATATGCAGAACCACATTGAGAATGCCTATAACTTATATGTGCTAAATAATTGACAATCGTGTTAAGTTAAATTTGAATTTGCTAAAGTTTACAATATTTTATAGTTGCTATCAGGCATCAACCAGTCTGACCGGCCTAGCAATGGTAGTCAGACCGGTCATATGCCTTTTTTGAAAATTCAACACCAAACACTTATGTATACGCGTTTGGGGATGTCTTTGTACTAGGTGTCACTACATTTGGAGTTCTGGACTAAAACTAGATAGAGTTTAACTAAAATTGCAGAGATACTATTTTATGGTGCTCAACCCCAATGGTCAGAACAACCATTGGGCGGTTAGAACGGGGGCCAGCGGTCTGACCAGGGCTAAGAGGTTTTGGGAGTTTGTGGAAAATAGTCATGGGTTGAGTTTTGGAGTCCTAGGTTATTACATTCATGGTGCATGAAGCATGTTTAAACTAACATGGGTTAAGTTTTGAAAAACTTATGCTCAGAAACAATTTATGGTTTTTGATGTGTAGGGTGTTTGGAGATAACCATGGTCAACAGTATGGACTAGGACTAGGCTCGGAGGATGAGCTGAGGTACGGTAAAGGAAGTCGGATGGGATGGTTGGGGTCATGTAAGGCACATGGAAGGCAAGAGATGTTAAAGGGAGATTCGAGCAACAGTTTATCAAATGATGTCTTTAGTACAAGTAAGGCGTGGTCGGTGAACCAACACGGACAGACTTACCAATGCGTGAGCCATTAGTGAATTTACATGTTGCAAGCATAGGGATTGTTAAGGCATGGTTGGGGGACCAACACATAGAGACTTACCAATGCATGAGCCATTGGCGAACTTACATATTGCAAGTATGGGGATTACTTGCAAAGAAAGAGATGATCATAAACTAGACTCGGGGAAGAGGTAAGATCCATGGTCATAGAGGGTGTTTTGGCAGGGAAGCAAAATTATAGAAATGGTGGAGATGCTGATGAGGCCAAGTAGATGGAAAGCTTGCTCCTTAGCGAGTTTGGATTTATGCGCTTTGAGAAGTGTGCATAAGTTATGTATTAGAGTAAAACCAAATGTGTGGTTAACGGGTTTTCTTAGTTGTGTTAATTGATAATATTTATTAGAGTTAGATGTGGACTAGTTGCTCTATATATATATGAGTAGGAGGGGTTGGTCGCTAGCCCACCAACTATCTATTCTTTAGGGTTTGAGAGAGACTTCTTTGGAAAGGAAGCTTTGGGTGAGTACTCTTAGGACAGAGAGCTCTGTCCTCCAGGGTTGAGTAGCTATAAAATATACATCTACAAGTTGTAATATATAAATCTTGTTAATTCTACACGATGTGCTCTTCTTCTTGTTGATTTTGCACTTAGTTTGGTTGGTGTTTTTGCTCTCTCTCCTTCCCTCTTGATCTTGCTAGGTTTCAAGGATGTGTAAGTGATGGAAGTGTCTCAATTTTTGGAGTTTTGCCTAGTTTTGGTGTAACTTTCCTTGTCTTGAGGAAATGTTTAAACTTTGGGCAAGATCCATGAGTTCCTTGGATCCATAAGGTTCCTAAGGTCCTTTACAAGGTGTGTGTACAAAGTTTCAAATCATTTGAATTTGTATTTTGAATATTGCACCATTTTTTGTTTTAGCTCGAGCTGATTTCCAATTCTAGAATAGGGGTGAGGTCAGACCACCTCTAGCCTAGTGGTCAAACCAGAGGCCAATTAGACTGGTCGTTCCTGGCGGTCAGACCGCTAGCTTCGAAGTCGGTCCAATCGCTCCCTCCATAGCAGTCTAACCAATTCAGTGAAATTAAACTCCATTTGCTTTTGCATTTTTGTAAGTCTTTGTTAGTGGGTAAATCTGATCTTCCTAGCTTCAAGTAGTTAGTAGAGTGAAAGTTTTAGAATACAATTTTGAGAGGTTGATTTTGAAGGCATCATTCACCTCCTCTAACTGCCATATTGGGTCCAACAACATGAATCTTGGTTCCTAAAAATCCAAGTGTTGTGCATGTGTGATAGAGGGTCATTCGAGTCCTTTTAACTAATTTTGAGATTTAGTGAAAATATGAATTTGTAGTCTTATGGAGGGTGGTGGCGGAGCTTGGAGTTCACCGGAGCTGGGTCGATGGGGATGAGGAGTGGTGGCACTGGCAGAGTTATGACAACGATGACAACACCTTAACTTTGGGCTAGAACTAGTGGTGCAAAAGCTTTGCTAGATTGCTAGGAAGGCAACGGTGTGGATGGCAATGGCGGAGGAGGTATGATGTGGCTGGATGGCAACGAGCTGGGACGGAGGCAATGGTGCTCATGGTGGCAGCTACCCACGATGGCTTTCAACTAAAATGGAGGGAAGGGATGAGCTCAGGGAGGCGATGGAATGCAAAAAAATGGCACAGCAAGGTCTTTAGCTCACCGACGAGGGAGGATTTCTTAGGCAACGGCGGCAGCTGGTGTTGAAGAAGATGGCGCAGATCTGGTGAGGTGCTATAGGGGAGGCGACATTGAGTGAGGAAAATTCAAATTAAGGTGGGATGGCTCACTAGAAAGGCTCAGGACATGGTGGGGCATGGCGGCGGGTGTGCACACATGTAGGGACCCAGATTTTACAATCCGGATTCCTCTGTGATTCCACCGCACTATTCCCTGGATCAGTAGATAGTGCTCACAGATTACAGTTCTGAATATCATAGTACATATCATGCGGAAGCGTAATTAAAATAATAGACTTACTCATGGGCCGATTAGGCCGAAATCATTAAATTGCAGCAGCGGAAGAACGAAGCACACATGTGGGACCTTCAGGACATGCCCACAGGCAGCCAACTGGAGGTTCGCGACCTAGCACTCGACATCTTCATCTTCTTTGCTAATAGTGTTGCTGAAGTGTATTGATCTGATTCCTGATTCTGGATTTGTTGTGAAAGCGAGTGTGAGCACAAACCACCGTGCTCCGCGAGCCAATACACAGAATGCAAATAAATAGTATGCAGGGCTTATCAAAGGAGAGGCTCGGGTTATTTTATTTGCCAAAAATTCGCTTTTTAGACGTATTATTATTATTTAACCATAGTGTTATTGTTTCTACCTAAACTCCACACGACGTTTGCTATAATTGACTTAATCCACCAAGGACACACTTTTCTTACTGATTGTTGTCTAATACTCCAACCAGCGAGTGTCATAATTTACTTAATCCACCAAATATACTCTTTCCAAATTTATTGCTGTTTAAGACTCCAAACAGCAAGTGACATCATTTAATTATTCCACTGATCATATACTTTTTATATTGACTGCTGTCTAAAACTCCAAACAACGAATAACATCAATCATACAATCCACCAATAAATTGCTTCCTAAATCCCCAAACTGCGAGTATCATAATTTATATAATCCACCGATCAATTGCTGCCTAAAACTCCAAACAGCTAGTGACATCATTTATCTAATATCATTTAATTAATCCACCGAACACACATTTTCTATATTGAGTGTTGTCTAAAACTCCAAACAGCGAATATCATCAATTATACAAACCACCAATATCTTTTGTATTCCAAATTCCTAACAACCCATTCCTTTTGTTATTGATCCACAACCACAATTTGCTCTTCCAATAATCAACCTTATTTTCCATTATCTATCTCTACTAATTCACTAATTTACCTCCACCAAAAATATCATTGATCAAATCTACGATTCACTAGTATATATCCACCAATAAAATCATTGATCAATAACTTATTTAGACTCCACCAATTTATTTCTACCATAATCTACACTATCGTCTTCTTTTTATGATCGATATGAATCCACCAATATCTTTATGTTTTGACCACAAATATCCATCTCCTTTACTACGGCTTTACTTATTCCTCCCTATATTTCATTTTGTAAGAAGGAAAAACATTTATCTTTGAAATATAATACATAAACATTTCCTGAGACCTAGCAGTTTTGAACAAAAACATATTGTTCAAGAAAATGCAATAATAATAGCGATACAGATTCCATCCACTGTTACATGGCATCCGCACCATATAACATCTTTCAGCGTTATAGCCGCTTAACTTACCACTGGGACGACACCCAGGACAATTCAAATCAAGGCTTTCCACTGCCCTTCCACCTTTTCCATTCCCACCCACAAAGTTGTTTTTAAAAAAGAACTATATCTGGTTAAGTTCCCATGTCCGCCCTTGACCGTGGGCACGGCTATTCGAATAGTTTTGACTCTGCAGAGTTTGTACAATTTCACCACAAGAGACAATCAACTCGTCGCCCCACACGATTCCTTAGTCATGTGGTTGAGCAGACCATCACAGTGACTTTTCAAAGTACCTCGCCCCTTCCATCATTTCAACCTATGGGTCGCTCCCACTTGCGGTGGGTCCCATACGTTATGTGGGATGTTCTCCTTCTGAACGTCTAGCAGCTGGCCCCCCTGCTAGCCCGCCACAGCAGAACTTCACCCTCTGCGAGTGTCCCATTCAAGCCGTCAGCAGACAGCCGCTTGCACTACCTCACCACCCTCTCCTGTGAGGATGACTTTCAGGGTCTGGTACATCTACTAAGCCAAGTTGTATTTTACAGATTTGTGGTTGTACTGTTTTACACAGGAGGTCATGACAAGATTCGGTCCTTAGTGGTATCCGGACGGTTCTACCACTAACCATTTTGTGCTTCCATTGCACCACACATACACACCCTCGAACCATCCGCCCAGATATTTAAGCAAGTTGGGGTTTTGGGGAACATAAAATAATCATACCAACATATACCAGTCATTACCACCATGACTGCCCAACCAAATTTTCTCATGATTAAAGTTGACAATGATGTTTGGGGCATTTCAACGCCCCGAGTATCTATGCAGTACTAAGCATGGCGTATAATTAGGGACTTATTTTCAAAAGTTACCATTATAATTTTGCTAGGGTGACAAGGTTCACACATTCAAATATTCCAAAGGAGATGTAATATTAATCAAGATAAATAATGGACATATAACTAGAATCTTGAATTAATCATGTATTTGCATATAAAATAACAGCATGCAATTTGATAATTTAAATCAAAATAATTTGCAGAAAACGTAGGATTCAACATGATCAAAGTATTGACTCGCTTGGCGCGGTTTACCGTGGCCTTGAGCTCACACAATGCTTTCTTGAGCTTTTGGTCTCTATCTTCACTTCGGGCTTGATCTCGCTTGATCCTCTGAATCTTCACGACTCCCAATTTCTAATTACGTGACAAACAACTGAATCCAAATAAAAGCAAATAACTCAAAAGATCCAAATAAATTCGACTTTTGTATTATTATGAGTTATTGGGTGATTTGAGGCAAGGCCGGTGGTAGAAAACGATGAATCGACCTTTCATCAATAGTTTCCTTTATTATTTTTATATTTATCAAGGAAGTTCCATGAGTTAGGGTGAACTTAGGAGTAGGTATTTTTTATCGAGCGTTAATATTTAGGGCATACATTAAGTCATATATTTTTTTTACTATTGCTTTGAATCAATATTAGCCTCTTAGGTGATGGTTCAACCGTATTAATTATGCATATCTGAGCTAATCCAATTATAAATATTAAATAGTCTCATTTTACATCCTAGTTGATTTTGTTTTTATTAACTGAAACGGGTTAACCAAAAAATTCAAATGAGCTTCAAAAATCTTGGTTTCAGTTCCATTAGATAGACTTTGAATTTAGATGAATTTAGAAATTTGTTTTATTCAGTTTGGAATTAAAATGAACAATTTATGCCCATTTAAAGTTCTCAGTTTAATTAAATCCGGGAACTACTAAAAAACTGACAGATGGGTCCCACTGTATATTTTTAATTTTATTCCTTTTCTTTTATCTTTTTAGGCGTTGTGTCTATGACAGGTGGGACCCGGCTGTCAGTGGGCCGCTCTGGCTAACGGTCACTGACAGGTGGGGCCCACCCGGATAAACTGAGTAAAAATCGAGAAAACTCGACCTCGGCGCTGCGAGGGAGTTGGGGGGGGGGAGCTAATAGCCAGTCGGTCGCAAGGTCTTACTTGACCATATAGGGCACGTTAATTAGTTGAAGTGGGTCTGCAGAGGAGGCCGAACAGAGGAGCTTCGGGTGGCGTATGGGCGGCGGGTTCGTCGGCGAAGGGCGGCCGGAGAGGTACCGGTGAGGGGTGAAATGGAACCCCGGCGGCACGTGGAAGGCGTTGGAGGGGTCGTCGGTGATCGGGAGTCGCCGGAGAGGGGTTGGCAGCGTGCGGCGGCGGTGGGCTCAGGGAGCGCTCGACGCCGCCGAGGTACGGGCTCGGAGAAGCTCAGGCGAGGTTCGGAGGAGCTTCGCCTTGCTCCGAGGAGGGTGCCGGCGGGAGGAATCGGCTCAGCTTCACTCCAATCGACGGCGGGGCGCGGGGCCGGAGTTGGGGAAGAAGACAACTCGCCGGTGATTAAAAGGCTCCAAGCTCAATTGCTTTCGGTGGAAGGCAGAGGTGGGTGTGGCGGAGCGAATGGAGGGTCGCCCGGGTTTTATAGATGGCGGGGCACGGCTGGCCACGCGCGACGACATGCGGGTATGGCGGACAAGCGGCGTTGTCAGGCGGCGGTGGCAGCGGCGACAACAGGCGGCGAAATCGGGGTAGCAGGATTCGGGGGAGCTCCCGCACGTCGGCCGTGTCCCACGCGCGAGTCTTACGGCTTTTGACCGGAGTCGGGCGGTGGAGAGTGAGCCACCGAGCAGGGAAAAAAGACAGTGGGGAAGGAGGAAGCTCTGACCGCTCGGGTCCATTTGCCAGTGAGAGGGGAGGCGCGAGGGAGCGGGCTCAGGCGGCAGTGGGAGCAGACGCGCGCGTGAGGCGGCTGGGCCGCGGGCGCTGCGGGTGGGAGGGAAGTTAGGCGGGTTGGGCCGAAGGTGATGGCCGGCCCGACTTTCCTTTTTCTCTTTTTCTTTTTGTTTCTTTCTTTTTCCTTTTTCTTTTGTTTTTGTTTTGACAATTGTGTATATATATACATTTAATTCCAGTTTTTATTACTTTCTTTTTGGTTCCCCCATATTACTGTATTTACCATTTTTAGGCATTAATTTTATAGGGACTATTTTTCTTGTTGTGCATAGTTGTATGCATATATGGGTATATTTATAAATGCTAATATTTTTATTTTGTTTACTCCTTTATCATTATTCTTAGAAATGAGATTTCATGGTAAACCAAATTCTCTCCCTTACTTTTATGGATCATCTTTTCAGATTCTTATTTCAAAATTTTTGTTTTCTATTATTTGCATATCCCCTTTTTGGTATTACCATTGTTTGTCTTTGTCTTTTATAAATTCTTAAAAATTTGAAACCTCATCCAAATTCAGGAAAACACCATAGAATCCAAATTCCAACAGAATATATTGCAAATATAATTCAAGAAATTCATATTTTCAAATTTTGATTTTTCAGGATGTTACAACACAGAGCTCGGGATGAAGGTGCATTCCAGGCGAAGCAAAGAAAGGGAAGCTTAGACGAAGGGGGAAATGGGGATGGTGTGTTGTAGGGAAAATAATGGCGCACTCGGATGGCCTTAAACAGGGTTGAGGGCGTGGCTAGACTCAAAGATGCTTCTTCGACCACGACGAGAAGAAGAAGCTCCAGGTGGATCTAGCGATGGGACTGCTCGGGCATAGCAGAGGGAAGGTAGAGAAGTGTGTGGGGAAGGGATCTCAAGGATGGCAGCAAGCATAGCGGCTTTGGTAGCGTGTCACAGAGCTCTACAAGGTTTGGCCATGGTGCAGAGCCCTACAAGAGGTTGCCACGGAGCAAGCACAAGCTAGAAGAAAGGTCTTGGCGTATGGGTCATGGGTCCATCAATCGGCAAAAAAATGGAAGATGCGAGAGAGAAGGCGGGTTGGCTTGGAGTACATCTCAAAGTGAGAGGAGGCGGAAAGAGGAAATGGTGTCGACTGCGAACAACGCATAGGCCAGGCTAGGCTAAATTAGCAACGGGCCATCTGAGGTGCTTGACTTTTAATTTTAGTTTCCAATTAATTTAATCATTGAATTTGAGTATTAATTACTAAAATTAACAAATCAACTCTGAAAATTATGAAATTTTTGGAGAGGTGCTTTAGAATATTCAAAACCCAAATAATTATTTCCAACTTCTAATAATGTTTTAATTAATTTAAAAAAATCATTTTAGCAGTTGAAACATAGAAAAGCTCTTAATAAATGCTCAAAAATTTTCCAACATTTATTTCTAGCACAATGAATTTATTTTTGATACATTAGTGTAGTTTCAAGTAATGGTTTTTATTGTAAATTTTCCTACACCACTTTGTGAATCATCTTTTCATATATGAATTTTAATTCAATTTGAATTTCATCTATTGTATATTATTTTCCTAAATTGGTGTTTATAAATTACTTTTTTGAGAAACTTCAGTCAAAAGCTAGAAAAACTATGTGTCAACAAAATACAAGAAAAAAGTTTTAAAATTTTCACTATTTTCAGCTACCTGAATTTTAGGCTGTTACACACATGCTACACTCAAAAAAATCTCAGAGGATTATGAAGATGCAGAAGGAGACTATGACTACTTCACACGTGGCTTATGAAGGACGTCTAAAGTACTAAGTTATACTTCCCCAGTCAATTTCTTGTAGTGTATTGATGGGTCATCTTTATAATTTTATTTTGCTTCCGCTATGTTTTGTAAGTTTGAGAGGTCTTGTAACCTCAGTTGTAAAAAGTGACTATAAAGGCATGTACTCTTTATTATTGAAATAAAGGAGTGTTTTATTATGTAATCATCACTGTTTGGTTGTGTGCACTAGCTTTGATCTAGGACTAGTACAGTAATACACAGAGGATTGTTATTCAAAAATTTGGTCCAGACACTTGGTCTTATACATTTCAATCACTTGACTATGATTAGTGGCTCAAATTTGGTTCATGGTTTCCTAAGCATTGGTCAAGGATCTGGTTGGTGCACCCTATAGATCCACTACTAGATTTCGGGTCTTGGACAACGACACGAAGACGTTGCAATAGGGCCAAAATAGATGCAATATGTATGTATTTCAACTAATCACTTCCGTTGGCAAGCGTTGCTAATTGTTGCGTCCTTAAAAGATTGTGCAACAGTTTTTGGTTTCGTTGCAGTACATATGGTTATTGCCATGCAATGAAGCATTGCAATTGTTTGTTGTTGCAAGGAGCGATGTCATGGCAATAGAGGCTATTGCATCGACCAACTACGTGGCAATAGCCTCTTTTGCCATGAAGTTTGTTTGTGGCAATAGTTTGTCTTTCCACGGAGTTATTACGTGGCAATAGACTCTATTGCCATGGAGCTATAGTGTGGCAAGAAAATCTATTGCAACACCATGTTTCGTGGTAAGAGGTACTATTGCCACGTTAGGTGTATCGTTGCAACAGGCTCAGAAAAGGTATTGCAACAAAATATTTATGTTGCCAAATATATCCTATAGCATCGATCATTGTTCGTGGCGAATAGTTGGATCACAACGTAGTAGCGGCATTGCATTACGCTATCACAACAAAATGCTATCAGGTTTATCGCAACGGGAAGAATTGTGGCAACACATATAGCATTTGATATTTGATTATTAATTTGTTGTTGCAAATTAATAGCAAAATAGTAACAATGCTAGAACGTAGCAACATATATTAATTCAAAATATCATTAATTCTGACAATCATAATTGAAAAAGTGCCACTATTACTGAAGGAGTTACATATAAATCTCCAAACTTAAACTACAAAGTTCTTAACTAATAATAACAAAAATAGATTCGCTTCTGTTGCATTGCTCCTTGCTGGTTTGGCATGTAGAATGTCTTGACTTGACAACCTATGCCTTGACTCTGTGTGCTCTAATCAACTTGTTCCTTCCTGCTCGATAAAAAGCATTAACTTTAGCATATGGTTCAGCAATTTGCAACATCTTAGTGAAATATGATTGATGAAATAATCAAATTAAAGCAACAGTCATGAAATAATATTTTATATGAATGAGGGATCAAAGGAACCAAAAACAAGGTCCTTAACGTGAGTAAAGTCCAGCAGCACATATACCAGTAATAATTATTGTCACTACTCACTACCAGGCAACATCTTTACAGATAAAAGTAAACAGGAAGATCCAGTGCACGCGCTGCGACAGCAGTGTCTTACCATATCTCGGTACCTTTCTCGAAAGACGGGATATAGTATCCATCCTATTTTTCCATACTCCATCTACCAGATGGTTTTGTTTCCAATCAAGGAAAAGGTGTGTTCCTTTATAACCCGAAACTCATCTGCTTGTAAATTTATTGTGTAAGAACAACCCGTAAATTCATTACGGGGATACCGTTCTCCGGATACCAATGAACACCCCAAAAAGTTCACTGATCACATCAACCTGTGATCGCTGGAATTCCCCCCATTCTATTCCTGTTTCAACTCCAAACTATCGTTCTCGACTTCAACATTCCATGATAACCTATTACTACTAACATATTACTAGTGAAAACATTCCATGCAGTAATCTGAAACAACCGAATGGAAAGAAAAAGGATTCCAAAGGCAAGGGTAATAAGAAACCCCATAAGCAGAAAGAGGATCATGATGATGAATCGGATCAGGTCTATGCAATAGGGCGTATCATGTTAAATTGGCTGTTAAGTAAGCAATTGGTGGGTATCTACCAAGCTGATGTGGATATCAAGATGGGGAAAAAAGATCCCGAGTAATACTCGAGAGTTACGAGATTCTTGCAAGGAAATTAACCTCTCGTGAAGGGTTGAAAAATGGTAAACCATGTCCCAAAATCTAGACAGAAATTATGACCCTAATGTCACTGAGTATAGTCTGCGAGTAGGCTACTCCATTGAGAAATTGCGGGCCAGCTGAGGCCCCTCCTCCATCTTGTTGATGGATCAAGGGAGGAGGAAAGAAGAGAGGGAATGAGGGCTTCTTTCCCTGACCGTACAGATGCTTCATTGCTTGGTAATCCCTCATCATCGAGACCTGATACTCTACTAGAGCTGGAATTTGGGAGCTTTGCACAGTCAGCTCCATCCAAAAGCAAAATAGATCAAAAGGAGAGTTCTAATTAATGAAGCAAATGCAGTTCCATCTTCTGAACAAGATCCTTGTCTTTAGGGATGACTAGGATCTTCTGACTAGCCCTAAACAAGAATATGTTTGAGTCAAACATAGCTAAGATTGTTTCTCTTTTTCTTTATGTAAAAGACATATTTTTCGTCAATTACATTTAGTAATGGTGGCCTATCCCCACCGGAGTCTACTACTATAAAGTATTCAACTTTCATCTTGGATAGATCATATCTATTATGATAGTATTACACCTAAGCTTATGAGGAAAAGTCTCTACTGCTACAAAAAAGGAAACTATGGCTAAACTCGAACCGCTCACAAAAAAAAGAATTTGATGTGTACCCATCTAGAGTATAGATGCAAAAGATGGCCCATCGATTTCCTTTTTTTTCATTACTACCTTACATATATAATAAATTGCTTTTTTAAATACAGGGTGTACAAGAGCAACATGTTAAGTCAGAATAAATTATGTTTTCATGTCATACCTGCTCCTTCCTTGTCCTTAAACGAGTTCTAGCAGCATTGAACAATTGACTTGAAGAAATAAAATTTGTTGAGACATTGGCAGTGCCCTTGTGGAAAAGGCTTCGATTAAGAGTAGAGTTGTTAGTGTTGCGAGCAGGTGGCCTAGCATCCTTTTCTGCGGTGAGGACGCTTTGTGGCTGAGTCTGCAAATGAAATAATTAGTGTACAAAGATTGCCTGTAATTCAAATTACAATTCCCTGATGGCTGCAAACTTTTTGCAATCTTGTTACCTGTTGTAAAGTTTCGTGTACATGTTCAGGTGTCTTTTCGTTATTGTCAGTTGGAGTAGCTGCGTTTTCGGTGGTGTTCAATACACTTCGTTGGTTATCCTGTGTATGAACAAATAGGGAATACTTTAGTTATCATACGATGTACAAATCCAAGACACATTTATAGATTTATTACCTGTGAAGTTGCTCCGCTCTGTTTTGCTAGCAATGAAAGGAACTCTTCCCTGAGCTGTTCTCTTGTGTTCCTTTCATTCTGCAATTCCTCTTCCATCCGTCGCCTAGTATCTTCCCTTTCAGCAACTTCGTTAGCAAGTTGTTCTTTTAACTTATGAATTTCATCTACGAACTCATTTTCTTTTTGCGGGCAGCAGGAAGCACGGGCTTGTTCGTTGAGTCTGTCTTTCAACAGCTTGGCTTGTGTCGGATATTTCGCCATGTATCCATGACCATGAAGCTTGCATGATTTGGTTGGTGCTCTCCTTGTAACTTGACTGAAAGCAATGTCTTCCTCTTCAACCGTAAGGAAGCCTTTATCACCTCTGTTGATAGGTTAGTAATTTTGAAGGCTGCATCATCGTAATTGAGATAAGAGGTTAAAAGTTAAATAAGTTAAGCTATCAGCACAAAATTCTGAGTAATATACTAAGTCATGAACAAATTTAATTACTACTCACATAGACATCCTTAGAAGCGTTGTTTGACCATTCCCATTCTTCGTGTGGGTAATCATCCAAAGAGTCAAATCACTTGGCTCTTCCCGCCTCTGGTCTCTCTAAGATGGCAAGAATGTACCTTATGAACAACTGATCACTTAAGAAAAGAATCTCATAAGTTTAATTTATAATTACCTGCTCATAGCTACATTGGGAGAACGGTTTGGATCCCATCACATGCTTGGTCTTCTGTTTTTTACGGTTTTCAGAGTTCTGGTTGCTTAACATCTGAAAAAAAAGTATGCAAGTGCAGTCAACAAGCATTCTTATCAACATGTGTATTCAAAAGAAAAAAGTCAGTAGCATGTAACCTGAAATTTTTCAGTTCCAAAATACAGCACCATGTAGTGCCACTCGACAGGGTGTAAATCTTCAGGCTTCTGTCTCATGCGCTCATCGTAAGTGTTGTATGCCTTGTAAGTAGCACTGAGTGTTGATCGCCATCCTTTGTATCGCTCTTTGGCAATGTCCAATATCTTTTCAATTGCATTGTCAACATTTTCGAAATCCCACCTGCTCTGCTCAAATTGTAACACATAGAGAATGTAAAGTGAGAATGTGAATTGTTACATAATTAGAGACGCAACATGCTAAGACAACTACAACAGGCAACTTACCAACAAATCGTCTGCTATTGTATTTTTGACATTTTGCTGGACATCTTTCCACCTTTTCACACCAATAAGTGGAGCCCTTTTTTTTGTAAACATTACCACTTCATCCACAAATGTTCGGGAGTTTTCACCAACAGGACCTCCTCGCCTTGCTGAAAATTTTATTGTAAGTTTCTGGGACGCGGTCCTAACTCTCTTGGTAGCTGCTGCTAAACCTTTCAGGCATCCACGACCTTTCTTGCCTTGCTGGCCGCCACCTCCTTACAAACCAGTTAAATTTAATTTAACACTAGTAAAGTGCCCGTGCGTTGCAACGAAGTACCAAATAAAAGTGATATATATTATCAAACATGATCTCAAATTGAATAATAAACATTAATTTTATCTTACATCATCATGTATCAAGCAAAGTATACATGTTCATACTCGTAAATAAATCAAGCATCATATTAGTGAAGCATGATAGAACAAGCATATCAACCAGGAGAGTTGCATCAAGGGATATCATACAGTTCGCCCCAATGAAGGATATGCGTGGTATGCATATGCATGGAATATTTCTATGCTTAAAACCCATATTGTCTTTTGTGGTATTAGAAAACAAAATATACTGTTTTCATATCTTGCCATTTATGTATTTTTGTGTTTGCTTTTTCCTTCTGCATATGATGGCTCATGGAATTTTGTTTCTTGACCTTTACTGGGAAAATTAAGCAATGTGATATTCAATCCATTTTTAATTGCAGGCACCGGGATATCCACAGTTCAGTCACTTCTTGCTGAGATACCAGGGCAGTTCATGACTTACATGAGAACAAGAGAAATTCAAGCAATTAGTTAGTATATGATGCCATCAATCGGTAATTCGTTATAAGGTAGGCTTTCTAATGTTCTTTGTTACTATGATTTTGGCCATTTGGCTACGTCATCGTGCAAATTTTAAGCCATGTATGTGTAAAGAAGAAGCAAGATGGATAATCTGGATTTGTTGAAGGTAAAAGAGAGATTGATCTCTTGGGGACCATAGCCAAGATCAAATATCAGTGGCATACTCTCCATGTTGTTTTGTTGCTAGTCAAGGCTGCATTTGTTTTATATGTGATGACAAAGTGTTGATTCCACAAACATTGGCTAATAACATTTCCACAAGGTATATAGGAGTTGTTGCCGATGTTGACAATATTAAGGATTATAATTGGTCACAGTTTGTTGTTGACGACCTAAATAAATAAAATGTGCTGAACTAATGCCCAAGAGGTTCCCAAAATCCTCCCAAGTATCCATAACTTACTTAAGAAAAAGCCTAGAATAATGCAACACATCGTACATCAAAAATGTTAATCCATACTCAATTTTTCTGTCAAGCCAAGAAAGATAAACAAGGCAATTTGGAACCAGACCAAATCATCCAAGTAATTACATCATCAATTTATTGTAGACAGCTAGTGTGTAAATTCTTTACTAATGCATGTTCTTCAAGAAATAAATTTAGGAGAAAGCATTCTTTTGTAATAATAGGGTTTTGCAGAAGTCAATCAGATACAAGTCGTTCTTTATAAACATAGACAACTATGAGTCCAAGCAAACCAAAATGAATGGTTCAACTCAATTCCACATATTAAATCAACTTGCCAAACAGAACTCAAATTTTTAGAATAGTAAAGATTCAAATTCAGCAGGGGGCATTCGAGCCTAGTAAAAGTAAAATTACAGGAAGGAAAACGTACCATTTTGCTGTTGCTTGTTTTTCCTAGCATGAGATGGCCTGTCAGGTGGTGTTGGGCTGCTTTCATGGCTGTCCTCATTTTGAAGTCTCCCACCATAATTAGTATGGTCCTCTTTCTCAAACGATACTGCATGTAACAAGCATCGAGAAGTATACATGAGTTTGAAAACTAATAATACGCTTGCATAGTTCAATGTAAAATTCAAGATTACATATATCGCAAGGTAGCCTTTCGCCTTAACCATTCCTTATATGTTTTGATTGTTTCTTGCCTGTAGTCATCCTCAAATTCTGCGAGTCGTGAACAAATGTTAGTGCAGTGACCAGTTCAATAGAATTGTTAAAACACTGGCGACGATTGGAGCAACATAACTTACCCGTGTGTTCTTCCTCGTCTCGCAATTTTGCTAGCCAAACCTTGTATGCATCAATTTGTTCATCTGTACATGGCTCATCTCTTTGACCCCTTTTTTGCTTCATGGGTGTTACGCTAACTTGTAAGTCAGTTTGTTGCTCCCTTGTCAACAGCAATCTGACTTCCCTCTCCCCTTCATTGTTTTGTATCATTGATTCTGCATCACGACTGAAATCGATCAGCTCAAGAGTTGCTACAGTCCTGCCACATCACTTCTTATAGTACATGAAGTCCCTACTAGCATAACCGAGCTGTTCTTTGAAACTTAACAAGGTCACATATGTGAGATTAGCCCTATCAATTTCGGCATATACAAATTCACTTCCTGGAGGTGCCCCATTGCATTCAATAAGAAGTTTCCACACCTGACCCGTCAATGGGCTTCTGTATGTATAGATAGCGAAAGGTTAATTAGGTAAACTAAAACCCAACAAGCCCCTTAAGTATGAAGAAGCAGAGAGAGAAATAGAAACATTTGTTTAATAATAACATAAACAAAGTAGTAAATCGATGCTTGTAATTCCGAATAGTGCCATACTTGAACTAGTCCCTTTGGTCTCAGCGCTTTGCAATGAATAGTTTATTAATGCACCTTCTGTTTGCTTAATGTTTCATGTTCTTTCAATTTTGCAGGGAAACTGCAACATGGTGACTATTGTAAGCATCACATTCTTCCTTTTACACAGAATTTTTATAGGCCAGATGCAGTTGATGATGAAATTACTCCCTTGGATGTCACACAACATTACAAGCACGCATATCTGATCCTATCAAAAAACCTGTGCCTCTTAAGCTAGATGTGACTTTTCCACCATTGCCTTGTAAGTGTAACATATCTAGCTTTCACCACCTAGACATATATGTTTGGTATTATGTAATGTTTCTTTTGTCACACTGCTACAGTTACTGGGCCGCCACTTTTCTGCACATTCCAAAAGTTTATCTATTCCTAAGTTACAACACATATAACTGAAATTTCTTGCTCATGGACGATTGGTGGCAGCCCCCGAGCGCCTCAACGCCTAATCGACGATTGGACGACGCCTTAATAACCATGGTATTGCCAGTTAAGTTTTAGAAGTGATCAACTGAATATATACATAATTATTGTTTTTTTTGTCATCTTTGTAAATCTCAAGTACATCTCAAACTTACTGACATGAGTAAGTTCAGAGAAGTTATCAAAGTGTATAGCTCTTGTTGAAATAATATATTGCACAACCTACCAATTTGTTCACTGCAAGATAGCAACAAATAATCGAGAAGTGGTCTATGGATAGTACATCAAACAACCAAAAACCTTTAAAGTATAAGGATTCAACTCTTGCATACACAACAAGGATAAGGTTTTGCAACAAACAGTGCATTTTTTCCCTCTGGGAAAACATATAAGATGACATAAGGATTTAGTCGGGTGAGGGAAGGATCACATAAAGATCACATAAAGATCATATAAGATCATATAAGAGGCACCATATACCTGGAGGTGAGGGAAGGATTAGCCGGTCTTCATCTTCTTCAACGCAGGACGCATGAACTGTACGGTGGCTTCGGCCAGGCATGGTGCCGCGTGTCCTCATGATAGCGGTGGTGGCGGCGACAGCAGGAATCGCCGGGCTCGATGGAGTCGTCGGCATCGTGTAAACCGCCGACGCCTGGTCTCCCTCTGCAGATGAACTAGATCGCGGCCTTTGGGGTGGTGCCATGGTGGGGACGTCGGGTTAAAGAAGATGGAGGCGCGATGGATTTGGACCTGGCGAAATTTTTGGGCGGGCTGTATTTTTGGTTTGTTGGAGGGAAGGAAACTGGCGAAAGTTAGAAAGGGAAATATTTTTGGTTTGTTGGAGGGAAGGAACCTGGCGAAAGTTAGAGATAGATCAAATGTGTTAACCAATAACCATCTACGGGCCGCACCAGCTGCCGGTGGTGCGGCCTCTGAGCTCGTCGCGGAACCCCGCCCCGCGGGGCTCCAACTTCAACCGCCGCCACCTCAAGAGAAGCCGCCCGAGGTCGCCAAGCCGTCATCCACGCTGCTGTCGCCTCGACTGCCGTCGCCAGATCCAGCTCTCCCCTGCCCGTCCGGTGGCCGCGCCGACAGCCGCCCCGCCCGGATCCGGGCTCACCGACACCGTCTCCTTCGGCCGCCGCGCCCGCCCCGTGCTCGATTCGGCCGGACGTAGTCCCAGACCTGGCCGCGCCCCGCTCGGATCCGGTGGTGCCATCAGGCCGCCACTGGCCTCGTCTCTCCCGATCCGGCCGTCTCCACATCAGATCCGGTCTCCGCGCATTCAACGCGCCGGTGAGGGAAGCCAACGCCGCTCGATTTCATCCGTCACCGCTCGCGTGCGGGAGAGCCGGTGTGCGGGAGAGCTGGAGTGACGATGTGGTGGGTGAGAGGGTGAGAGAGAACACGATGTGGTGGGTGACGGTCAGCTATACCAAAGAAGTAACAAAGAATTTCAGGCCTCGTGCAGTAAAGGGAGAGCTGGATGTGACGATGTAACAAAGAAGTTTATTAAACAAAGCAGTACTCAACCCAAGCAAATAATTCTCCTAATTAAATATGCAGTCTTTTTCAGGCCTTGTTCTTTACAAGCACAAAGAATTTCATTAAACAAAGCATAACACAACCCAAGCACAAGTTTCAGGTTTTAAACAAAAAATTCATCATCATCTCCCTGTCCTAACGAATTCACAGGTGCAACATGCCCATCGTCAATGTAGGTGTCGTCATCTTCATCATGATCATCAAGTAAGTCCTCATCATTGGGTTCAGGTACCGATGCAAAGAATCGCATTTTCAATGACAGAAGCATCAACACTTACCCCTTCCATATCATTCCTCTTCCAATTTGTCAAGTCTTCATATTGGCGGGATACATTCATTTCTTCCAGTCCGACGACCAGCGAATCAACATCATTGGTTTCTCCCCCCAATTCTGTACATCCTTCTTCAGGCATGGAAAACAAATTTCTAGGTTTCATTCTAACAACAGTTGACCACTCAGGTTTCTTCGCGCATTTCACATAAAAAACCTGCTCAACTTGTGTCGCTAAAATGTAAGGATCATTGAAATATCGAAATAGAGTTGTATCAACATCGATAATCCCATATTGATCCCTACTGTACCCCCTTCCTTTGTTCTTTGTGGTAGCAGGTACATCGTACCAGTCACACTGAAAAAGTATGACTTCTTTTTGGTTGGGGAAATCTAATGAGATTATTTTATTAATCACGCCATACCAGTCCATGTTTCAGATCACATCGCCCTTCACAACAACACCACTGCTTTTGTGTACTTAGGTTCTTCTCTATAGCAGCTGTTCGAAATAGAAAACCATTTATGTAGCATCTGTTGAAAACTCGAGCACGATGGTCTGGTCCACGGGAAAGGGCATACATTAGCTCACTAGTTTTCCCATCATCATAGAGTCTGGAGATCTGCACTCATTTGAAATAAAATATATTAGTGAAATAAATGACAACATTATGAACCAAACAATACAAAATAAAATAGAAACTCACTGTACGCTCAAACCAGCCTACAAATTGGTCTCTGTGACGGTTTTCAACACTCCGTGGGCTGATACTTCTAAGCTCATTCTTATGGTCACTAAATTAAAACAGAAAAAGAAGGGCTTCAGTAAGTTACACAAACATGAAAAATAATACTACAGATTTAGTACATCTAAAGTAGAACTTACTTTATCCATTGAATGGCTTCATCACAGTTTGTAATTATGTAGTGCCTCATCTGATGCAACTCCGTAGTAGAAATTGACTCGATGCAACATCCTTTCCTACCGTAGTCAATGCTCCCGAATATGCTTAGCCCAGATGGAAGTTCGTTCATCGCAGCCCTTTCATTACGCTCGGGCGATTAAGCTTGGTGTCGACGTCTTCCAAGAAGTGAGAGCAAAATGTCATGCACTCCTCGATATATATCCTCGGCAATTGAACCTCGTGGTGCGCTTTGTTCCTCACGTAGCCTTTAAGCGCACGTAGGTACCTCTCAATAGGATACATCCATCTCGTAACACACAGGCCCTCCAAGTCTAGCCTCTTCACTATATGAACGGCAAGTGCATCATGATATCAAAAACGCAGCGGAATACCATCTCAAGCCGACAAAGAGTCTCTGTAATCAAAGTGCTTAGGTTCTTAAGTTCTTTTCCTCCAGCTCCTTTGAACATATTGCCTTGAAAACCGATCGAGCTCAATCAATGGGATGACGACATCTTGTGGCAATATGTTGCGAACTACTAAGGGTAAAAGATTCTGAAATATAATATGATAGTCATGAGTTTTGAGAATGCATACTTACACCCAAGTGACATTCACATTTCTTGATATTCGAGGCGTAACCATCGGCATCTTCAATCCTTCTAGAAATTTGCATAATATTGTCTTTTCATCCTTGCCTAGGAAGTACAACGCTGGTGGCAAAGTATACTTACCATTCTCGACCATAGGATGTTGATCCTTCCTTATCCCTAGATGTTGCATGTCAAGCCGAGCCTTCTCACTATCCTTGCCTTTACCTTGTATGTCGAGCAAAGTCCCCAATATGGCCTCGCATATGTTTTTCTCGATGTGCATCACATCCAAATTATGCCTTACAAGCAATGAGCTCCAGTAAGGCAGTTCAAAAAAAATACTCTTCTTCCTCCAGTTGTGCCATCTAGTTTCTTCTTCACGCTGCTTCCTCTTTTTTGTCGCCTTCCCGAATTTCACTTGCTCAAAACTCTCATACTATTGCATCACTTTCTCGCCGGTAAGTGGCACCAGAGTCTCCCTGCGTTCCACCTTGTTATTGAAGCTGATCTTGTTCTGCGCCACCGTGGTCCAAGGCAAAAGCGGCGATGTCCCATGTAGCAATGCTTGGACCAATTTCAGCCACAAGTAGTCGGTATCCTTATGGCAGTATGGACATGCAAACTTGCCTTTCGTGCTCCAACCTGATAGCATCGCATATGCAGGAAAGTCATTAATTGTCCAAAGTAGAAGTGCACGTAGAGTAAAATTCTTCTTCTCCTTCGCATCCCATGTTTCAACACCCTTTTCCCAAAGATCCTTTAGCTCATCAATCAGGGGCTGCAAATAAACATCGATGTTCATGCCAGGGGATTTTGGGCCAGGTATCAACATCGACATCATCCAAAACGATTGCTTCAAACACATCCAAGGAGGCAAGTTATAAGGAATTATGATCACCGGCCATGTAGTGTATGTAACATTCAACATCCCAAATGGATTGAAGCCATCGGATGCAAGACCCAACCTAACATTGCGAGGATCCACTGCAAACTCCTTATATATGTCATCCACATGCTTCCATGCTAGTGAGTCTGCAGGGTGACGCATTTTCCCATCACGAACCAATCCTTCTTTATGCCATCGCATATATGATGATGTGGTCTCCGTCATGTACAATCTTTGAAGCCGCGGAATAAGTGGGAAATAACGTAGAATTTTACGAGGGAACGCTTCTTTGCTCCAAAGAGTGCCACTAGCCTCATCACTCCCATCTGAACCCGTGGTTTTCCACCTAGACTCACCACATATTGGACAAGTATCCATCTTAGCATAGTCCCCACGAAACAATACACAATCATTCTCACATGCGTGTATCTTTTGGTAATCAAGCCTAAGATCTCGAACAACCTTTTGCACTTTCTCCAAGGTGTTTGGGATACAATGGCCTTTAGGGAGCGGCGAGAATAGATGAAGTATGGATTCCAAGGCACTGTTACTAAGACCATACATGCATTTAATCTGAAAGATCCTGACAATGAAAGAAACCTTAGTGGCCTCCTTGCAACCTGGATACAATTCCTTCTGTGCCTCTTTCAATAAATTATAGAAATTCTTTGCTTGTTCATTTGGCTCTTCGTTATTACTATCTATGATGTCGCCATGCAAAGCACCCCTGATTAGAGAAGAAACTAGATCAGTGACAGAAGCACCATCACCTGATGTGCCTTCATTGCAATCCTCTTCAATAGGGACATCCTTGCCAGCTGACGCTTCATCGGTCTCTTGCTCTCGGATAAAAATTTCATCAAACCCTCTCATTAGTAAATGACGTTCAATCTCATATTGTAATCTATAGCACTGGCAACGACACCTTGAACACGGACAGGGTGCAGTTTCTCCTTTAGATGTGCCTCCAAATGTACTTTCAAAAAATTTCTTGAATCCAGTTTCCCACTCAGTTGTTGATTTATCCATACGCATCCAACTGCTGCCAGCTTGTGACATGATTCCAAAGTATATCAATCAACAAATAACACCCAATAATCATCCAACGTATCAAGATTACACGCAATTAAGAAACCTTATCAAGCAGCACAGAAATCATTTACAAAAAAAGTAATACAAAATAGATTAGAAAACTAGGTTCAATATGACAACAAAATACGACTTGCCTTGGCCTTGCTCAGTTGACGGCTCTTGCTCTTCAAACCCTGCTTCTGCTCCTTCGAAGACGTGATCTAACGAGGGAGAAAACGGAACGAAACTCAAAATAAATTCAAATAAAATTCAAATGAACTTCAAAAACTTTCAAACAAGAACCAAAATATAGAGCTCAATTTTAGATGAATTTAGGAAAAAGAATCAGGTCAATCGGAGCTAGGACGACGGAGAACGGGCTCTTGAAAAAAAACCTAATTTGGGAAAAGGCTGAAAATCGAAAATTGCACTGTGCTGTGGACCCGGCTCATGAAATGATCAGTCTACGGTGAACCCGGGGCATTAAACAGTGCTGGGGACGTGGCCGGTTCACGGGTTTACAGCTGACATGCGGGCCCCGCATGTCAGTGGCTCGGTGCACAGGGAACCGGGCGCACATGAAGGCGAAGCGGCAGCAGGGCTGACGTCAGCGATGACGTTCGCGCGTGCGGGCCGCGAGGTGGCTGCGGGAACGGAGGCGGCACATTTCGACCGAGGCGACGTCGGTGACTAACCGGCGGCGAGGCAGACGACGGCAGCTCACCGGCGGCAATGGCGAACAGCGGCGGCGGCGCTCGTTGGCGGACGATGGCGGCGACTCTCGTTGGCGGACGACGGCGACCCTCGACGAGACGACGGCGACCGCCGCGCGCGAAGACGAGCGAGGCCCGGTGGCGGCGAATGGTGGCGAAGCCCGGCGAGGCTAGCGGCGGCAAGCTCGGGACGGCGACGGACCCCGGGGCGGGCCCCTTTTATACGCCCGAGGATGACCAGCTCGTGCACGGCACGGAGTTCGCGGCGGAAACGGCAAGCGGCGGCGTGCCGGACTCGGAGACGAGACCGGTCGGGACGACAATCGACACGGGCCCCACTGCCGGTGGCACGAGGCGACGGACGGCGAGATGACGCGCGGACACAAGGGCGACCTGGATGGATGACACGTGGCGACCATCGGGCGGCGACGCGTGGCCGGGGGCGAGGTGCGGCTGGGTCGGCGGCCTGCTGAGCGGAGAAGAGGGCCGGAGGCTAATGGGCTTTCGGCCCACTGGCTTTTAGGGTTTTTAATTCTTTTTCTTTTTCCAGAAATTTAAATAAAGCCTTTTGAGCTCCAGAAAAGAGAAAATAAATCCAGCAAAATTCCAATAAATACTTTGAGACTCTAGGAACCCAAATAAAATATTTTGACAAATTTTCATGTTTATTTTAGTCAATTTGAATCCTTTTAATTAAATAAAATTCCATTTAAGTTTTGATTAATTCCATAAAAATTCAAATGGTGAATTTTATTTTAAAAACTTCAAAAAGGCTCTAAAAAATCATGATGTTACAACTATCTTAAAATTTCTTTAAACATGCCTGTATGCAAAGTCATGGTTATGATATCAATATCAATCTCATCAAACAATTTTCTTCTCAATACAATAAAGTTGCCAAACCATGTATCAATAACCATGACTGATATTAACTGATATACTCGTTTCCTCTTTTTTTTTCTTCTCACTGCTAGATGCATACACTTTGTAAATCACATGACGGCACTGAAATTTAAAGAAACAATCAGTACCAGTGCAAATGTTGCCCAGATACGTATACGAGTATCAGATACGATACGCATCGGATACACGGATACGCCATTCTCTAAAAAACAATATAATGACACGGCGATATGGTAGATAAACATATTTTAATATTATATTTAGTAACTAAATAACAAACCAAGTACAAGTTTAGCGGAGGACCAGTCTTTGGCGATGCGTGTTGGGGCACCATGAGGTGCCGGCAGTGTGTTGCTCGAGCGAGGCAGGCACAGGTGTTAGGGGCAACGGCAGGTCCTGGACGGCGTCAATTGCACGATCGAGGCAGGGGTAGGTGTTAGGGCAGTGGCGGCAGGTGCCGAGGCGGCGTGAACTCGTCAACCGAAGCAGGGTCAGGTGTTAGGCCGACGGCGGCAGGTGCTGGGGCTGCGTGAACCGATCGACCGGCCAGGGCTCTAGGTATGGACGTCACGGTGTTGGGCGCCACGCATAATATGCCCGCCCACAATGATCTATTGCCATGGAAAATTTTCATATTTTGCAACACATTTATTGTGTGGCATAAAAACTTGTTTCATGCACAGTATAGAGTATCCTTTTGCAACGCAATCCAAAACTATAACTACCCAACAAGACCGTGGCAAAATTGTCAGCCATTTGCAACGAAATTCTATATCGTGGCAATACCCCATAACTAATGCAACGCAAATCAATATTATTGCAACACAGGAATCGCATGGCGATAAAGTTATACTTCTTGCAACCGTTTTCTAAATAGTAGCAAAAGATCACCTTATTGCAACGAATTAAGGTGACTATCGCGACACCATATTTAAGTAGCAATATGTGCGCATATTGCCATGATTTTGGACATAGGTTGCAATAACAGGTACCTATAGCAACTAATTTTGTGTCGTTGCAATGCATTTCGTGGCCAAAGACCCGAAATCTAGTAGTGAGACATGTTAGATGGTTGCCGCTCCTTGCCCCCTTTGACTATGGTTATGACTAGTGGTATAGGTCAGCTTGTTCATATGAACAAGGTCGGACCGTCTAGGGATCAGTCTATGGGTGGGAAGTAGTACATGCTAGTCATAGAAGATGATTACTTTAGATACTCATGGGTGTATTTTCTTGCGTCCCAGAATGAGGCATTTGGCTACTTTCTTGAGCTAGTCCTTCCCTTAGGAGTAGATCTTCTAGGGGCACTTAAGGCGATTCATAGTGACAAGGACACTGAGTCTAAGAACTCCTCCTTTGAGTCCGTTTGTGTTGAGTGAGGAATAAAACATCAATTCTTTTCTCCATATATCCCTCAGCAAAATAGGGTTATACAAAGGAAGAATAGAACCTTGGTTAAGATGGCGAGGACTATGAAGTACTGGGTAGAATTGATTGCTACTGCTAGTCATTTATCAAATCTAGTTGATTTAGTTGTGTTCTTGCCTTTTCTTTTTCTCTTCTTGATTTAGTTGTGTTCTTGCTTTCTCTTATTCTCTTCTTGATCAAGCTTTGTGCCAAAGATGTGTAAAAGATGGTATAGCCTCTAGGAGCTCATTTCCCATTCATCTAGGTATGTTTGAAGCAAGGTCTTGAAGTTTGCTTGGTTTTGGGTTGAGAAGGGTGCATATTAGGGTTCCCCATTTCAAGGAATTTTTGGCTTAGTTCTTGCTAGGATTTGGAGTGCTAGGACATGTTAAAATCATCCTTAGTTATATTGACTTAGTTATATTGACTTGAATCCTCTCATGAGATAGTCTTAATCTTGAATTTTTCGTTCTTACCCGATTTTGGTTCCCCTCATCATTGGAAGCGTAAATGTCTTAATTTTGGAAAGTCCTTGTTTGATCCATTCATATCTTAGATTCATTAGTATTTGATCTTGCCTTAGTCCTAGTTGTATGCATTTTGGAACCTTGATTTGAGAATAGTAGAATTTCTTATATGGTTTGTATTATCTCTTGGTTGATCAATTTTATCATGATGGACCATTCTCCTGCCTATGTGAACCAATTTCCATCCTTCTTGGACCGTCCTCTTGCGAGAGGTGGATCATCCACCTTGGGGTTACGAGTGTCTAGGACGAGTTTTGCTTGATTTTTTCATAGTGTTTTCGCTGCGTGTGTTTAGGTTTTGATCTCTATAGCTGTTCGTAGCTTTTGGAGCAAAAAAATTTTGTAATAGTTGAGGGTAAAACTTAGAGGCTCCCATTTACCTTCTTTGGTAGATCGTACAACTCCTAGCGTCGGTGCGCGCATGCACTTCAATCGGAGGAGCAAGTCTTAAAAACATCGCAGTGGAGGCTCCAATATCGTTTCTCCTTTCGTTTTCTCGAGGTTTGAAGGTAGATCGTTAGCCTGCACATGAATGTCTAGCTAGACTGGTATGTTGCTACGTACGTACATGGACAAAGGTAATACACTTTCCAATTGAAGTGTCAACTCCAAGCACTAAGAATCCGTGAGAATAGAAGCTTATGTTGGGAAAGCGACAAGGCAAAGTTCAGCTGAGCCATCAATATCAACAAAAAGATTAATTATAAAAAAAAGTAGAAAAAAGAAATGAGATAAGTTAAATGCTTGTATCTTGTTATACATCATGCGTTTTCAGACTATAACAGGATAGTTGTTTCATCAGTACGTGGACCTGCATTTGTCATGTTGGATTTGTCTCTTCACTTTGCAGATAATTTAAATGATGGAAACTGCGTGCGTTCTCTTACAATTTACTCTGACTTGTCTCAAGCTCGACCATCTATATATGAGCCCACTGGACTCCTCTGAAAGTATAGCCTTTTTTTAGTTTTTAACTTATAACTTTTCTAAATAAATAAATAGGACGTATTTCACCATTTTTTAAAGTGACTTACTGGGACAATATTTTTAAAGTGGGTTCTTAGTTTATCGAGATTCGATTTGTTCGTACAAATGTTTACACTAAAATTAAAAGCCATTAGCCGCTACAAAAAGAATCCACCCTAACTTTGTTGTGGCATTAACTTTGCCGCTACAAAAAGAATCCACCCTAATATCTTTGTTAACCCATGTCAACGTGTAGGATCGTATAGCGCAATCACATGAGGGGATGAATGATTGCCTCTACTTTTTCAATCTCCTGTCGCTCGATATGTTCGTACAAATATTCACACTAGAATTAAAAGCCATTAGTCGCTACAAAAAGAATCCACCCTAACTTTGTTGTGGCGTTAACTATGTAATCTTTGCTATGTGTGCTAGCTTTATGTATTTCTTTCGGTTAGGTGAGCTGCTTACACTAATATCTTTGTTAACACATGTCAGAGCATATATAAATCAACGAAAGCTCCTATCAAAGCATTCCTAAAATAAGGCGTAAACGTGCTTCTCATGTTAGAAAGAAATGAAAAGGAGGAGCATTTCTGAGGTCAACTCATTCTTCTAGGAAAAAACACTTCCCCTCCTTGTTAACCTAGGACACTCAAAGAGAATTTGTTCCACCATAGCTATGGTCTCTTCCAACAAAACATCGAAATACCACTATCCTCGCTAAAGTGTGTTGATTGCAAGGACCACTAATTCCCTTGTCGCTGCACGAGTTGCCAAACAAAACATAGAAAGTGTTCAACATTACCTAAAATTGATATTGATGTATTGGAAGATCAACTAAATCTAATTTTAGGTTGGCACATACTAGGTCGTTGGCAAAACAAAAATTATGTAGTATTTCCAAATAGGTGACGCTTTAGGATATGTTTTAAAGTTTGGAAATTAATAAACACAAAAGTTTTTAAGAATGGACATAAAGTTATATAGTACTCCCAATATGTAGAAAGCTACGCCATCTGGTCCACAACAAATGATATTTTAGCTCTATTCGAGTAAAACGAGGAAGGAGAACGACATTATGGGTAAACTAGTACTTTGGAGACTTGTCAAGGTCCCAAACGACCTATTTATATTTAGCAACGGAGGGAGCAGTATATTGCAAAATGTGGGGTAAACGTGAAAAAATCAATGTCATTCCTATTTTGCCATCATTTATTTTCGTCTCTCTTTTCATCATCTATGTGTAGTTAGCATTCATCATCATCATATATTGCAAAATGTTAGTTAGCATTCTCTTGAAATTTCCGAGGCGTTAAGGACTGGGTAGTTCAATACATAAGTCACGTTATTCTCTTGACTTGGCGGCTTCATGAATAGTACGCGTGATCAAAGCAAGCCCTAAAATTCTTGCAATTGATGGGGACACTATTTGGTAAAGTTGAATAAAAACAAAAACGGCGAGTATTTGCAGACGAAAATCACCTTGCTGATTGCATTGGTCGGAGCAGCTGTGTCCATTTCATTGGGCAAGCATCCCCAGACTCCTACTCATCTGCTATTGGAATCCGAGTGAACAGCAGCATTTGGCCGGCCAATGTGGGCTAGATTCCAATCAGTTAGCTCTTATGCACCTTGTGGCTGGTCCTGAATTGAAGTTTCCTTCAACTTTAGAACAATTGGGTGGTCCTGAATGCAGGAATGCTTACATGAAGAAATTTTCGATTCACTGCAACAACTTTAAAACATTGTTCGTGAAAAAAAAAAAGAGAGGACAGTATGGCTTTATCATTGGATGATGATTGATCGATACATCATGCTCTGATGTGCAAGGAGCATTATCGACAAGAACTAGTGATACATTACAGTGGCTCCATCTAAGAAATCTGGTCTATGAAGTCATATATTCCTGCTTGACGTACACCTGCTCTCGTCCCCTTGTTGAAACTCCCCAAAGGAACCCTTGTGCGGGTTTGCTAGCCTTTGTAAAGTACAATTTTGAAGTAATATATTGAGTTCAGGCGGGCTTTGCTCACTGTTGCGTATTAAAAAATAGTCATATATTCCTTTGAGATATCGAAGTGATCTATGGTTGAACTAACTTATTACAGGGCATGAATCTTGGGTCCTCAGGGAGTGAACAGCAGCATCATGCCTGAATTGAATTAACTTATTATCGAAGCCATCCATAGACATACAGAGCTGCTATTGGAATCCTCAGGGAGTGAACAGCAGCATCATGCCGGCCATGTTGGGCCAGCATCCAATCTTATGCACCTTGTGGGTGGTCCTGAATTGAAGTTGCCTTCAAACTTTTGCCTTTTCCAAATTCCTAAATGCCTTTCATCAAAGTTATATGGTATATTCCTAGAAAAAGTTATAAGGTCTGGGTGGATTTATTATTGATCACATATCTCCACTTGGAGTGGTCATTGCAAGCCAAGAAGGCCTTGCAAAGCTGCATCAGATTTTCCTACGTTGAAAACATGATGTATGGAGTGCGAAAGTTTTTATCGTCACTGGAAGGTTTTTATACCAGTACCTCATAGTTTTTCTCAAGAATGGTAAAAACTCTCATCGGGTGCACTAATACTACACTCTAGGTAATAGACAAATGGAGTTTAGTGTAACAAAAAAAATTCAATAAAATTTTGCGGTAATGCTCACTAACGGAAGGAATATAGAATTAATTATCCACGACGAAATGATTACCTATCCAGCTGCTTCGTCCCAACCCACGACCAACCAAGGCATTCAATATGTCGAACAGGTTACATATTTGGCACTGTAATCATTTTTATTTTAGATTTATCCTTAGACATCTATTTTTATTAAAATAGCCCCATTCCTAATCTCGGAAGACATGACTGCCACACCTGCGAGCTTGGTAGGCCGACTGCCATGGCGTGGTGGTAGGTGGGTTGGGGGGCGCTGCTGAGCTTCAGCTGCTCGGTAGCTGCCTGCCAAACCACCCTTGCTCATTAAGGCGCTGTGGAGCAGCCCGTGCTCGGCAGGTGGGCGCAGGCAGGCGCACAGGGGGCCGAGGGCCAGGCACGTAGGGGCGTGGGGGCGTGGGCAGGCCGGCATGTGTGCTGGCTGGCTTGGCTATTGGCACAGAGAGGATTCTATCTCGCGTGGCCATCCGCGGTGACACGACACGATGTGATATTTGATTCCTATTTCATTCACCCAAGGATTCCGCTACCATTCGTGCCCACATGCGCTCGTATGTGAATGTCGGCGTGAATGCCTTTCCGCGCGCATAAAATGGGATGCCTCGATCTGCCCTCTCATCCGAACCTCGCTCAATTTCTTTCCTACCAAGCAAGAAAGCAATTTGGGAGGGGACGG